>ONZK01000015.1:113372-148598 GCA_900322385.1 Pharnaceum exiguum | reverse complement strand
CCCCCCCCCCCCCCCCCCCCCTAAATATAGTAATATGTGAACTTTACACAGAAATTGTAATTTTACAGTACACAGAGTAAATTTGAGGAGTTGGACCATCTTTTATCCAACTTCAACAAACAGATATGGTAGATTGACACAACCTTTAGTCTTTATGTTTCTGTATTTGACTGTACTTCACTAACTTTCTAAACTAATTAGGTGAATCTTGGCGTAATGGATGACGTTGTGTGAAAATAATCTCCTCATCCTTGAATGCCATGTCCTCATTTCTAACAGAAGTAGCTTGCAGTGGTGCAAACTATTAGTGATCAAGTCCAAGCTCATTTTCCAAGTAAACTAGCCACCACCAACTTTCACTACTTTCTTTATGAACGTGATCATCATTCTTGTCATTTTCACTGATCATTGGATGATGAAGAGTCTCATGATCAAGTTGCTCCTTGGATTGGACTTCACTAGCTGAATTGGAGTCACCATCTACCGATAACATGTCCCATATGTCTAAGTCTGGCTCGAAAGGAATTTCGATTAATTCCTCTAACAAATCTCCTTTCATTTGATCATTTGGACCACCACAGATTTCATCCTTGTCATTAACATTCTGAACATCAGTAGCGTTCAGGGCATCATGATTGAACCCAGGATCGAAATTGCTTATTTCAGGATCAAAAGATGAGGATTGAGACCCACAGGTTATAGAAGAACTTGAATTCTCTACCATCTCATTACTAGGGCTTGCTTGATGTGCCAAAACTTGGTGTTTGTTGCTTTCTTCATGAACTTCGCTAATTAGAGGTGGCTGTGGGGTGAAGTTGCTCCTTGGTATCGTTGATTTGTGACGAGCAAATTTTTCTTTGCGTTTCTTCAAGTGTGTATTCCAAACATTTTTTATCTCGTTATCCGTTCTTCCAGGAAAATGTGATGCTATTTTCGACCATCTGAAAAATGCACGAAGTAATTAATGGGTTACTAAAGTGATCACAATTTACAATGATGCAATATAAAACAGGTTCACTGTACAAAAACAAACATAATTATGTCGTCCTACTTCACTCTCAAACCATCTAAGATTTTTTTTTTGAACGAATTAACATGAGTACGTAGTTTTGATGAACAGTACTTGTTTCCCAACGCTTCATGCAACTTGATTATGGTTTCCTCCTCTTCAGGTGTGAAATACCCACGCTTAAGATCAGGCCGAAGGTAATTTACCCAACGTAAACGGCAACTTTTGCCACATCTAGCCAACCCTGTATATTAGATGAACAAGTTCATTAGTCACTCATTCGTATTACACTGCATTTAAGTGTAAGCAGCCAAGACAGACTAAAGTGGATCCACTATCAAAATCAAGCTTCACGGCAGGATAGCAACACTAAATTTATTTCACTAAGGATTATCATTAAGCATGTATAGTAAATTATACTAAAAGCAATAACCGTTGAGTGTTGATCACAGAGTACATCCAACAGGAGACTCCTTTTTTTGTTTTTGGTATGTCTTTGTTAAGTAGTTTGGATGGGGACATCATCCAACAACTTTGACGTGGACTACTGGGGTTATTTTACCTCAGCTATATGTTGAAATTTTCCTTCAATAAAAAGCTGTTTGCTTTTGTAACTTGTTTGACCTTTTTCACCTAACAGTATCTGTTCCTTTGAAGACATCCTAGTTTGGTTAGTGAAGTTGTTTGACTAAGCAACTTATGACCCCCTCAACCCCCCACCGTAGCGTATTCACACGAGTGAATGATTGACCTTCTCCACCTTATAAAAAGGGTATAAAACGGGAAAACAAAAGTACATATAAACATTATTTGACCATTTTAAGAAGTATCTCTTTCAAAACATAAAAGAATATAAGAATGAGGCCTCTTAATGAGGTTGTATAGGTTTGTTTTTGCGGCTTCCATTAATTTAACTGAATTAAAATTAACTTAAATAAAATGTGTTTATATGAAATTTTTGTTTAATTATTTTAATTAAAATGTGTGTCACAACTTTTTACGATAAAAAATACTAGCTGAGTTTAACTGAATTGAATTGAATTTATTTTAAAAGAAGTATTAGAAGCCGAAAAAAAAAAAGCTCATTATGGATACACTAGTGGACATATGTAAAGCCTATCATTGGAGGGGAGGTTTATTTCCTCTTCCGCCTCATCTCCAATGTTCGTCTATAAAAATTGATTGTGAGGGACAGGCCTTCTTAGCAAAGAAAAAAAGTACAAGCTATCATTTGTAACAAGTTTCTCATGCATAGAATTGTTATCTAACTAGGTACTCAAATTTAGCATAACATGCACATAAATCAAGATTCCACGCAATATATAGACAGCTTATTGGCATTTTATTCAATAATCTTAAACTCAACTTATAAGATAAGCTTAACTTTTACAGATAAACTGTGTTCGTTTTGTCAGCTTATGGAGACAGCTTATCAAATAAGCTAGCTTATTTGGTAAGCTATGTGAGCTAGCTTATCAAATAATCTCCTATCAATAAGCTTTCTATATTCCAATATTACCCCTACTGAAAATATTATCCTATATAAATGGCAATTATAATTGTCCTTTTATGTCATTTTATATTAATCAGCTTTAGCTTCAGCTACTTCATCCGAACACCCTAAATTAAATTATCTATTAAGCTTCAGCTTCATCTTAAGCTAACTAATCAGTTTCAACTACCTAATCAGCTTCAGCTTCAGCTACAGCTGGGTTTGCCGAACAGACCCTAGATACCCATGTTTTTTTAAAAAAAAAAAATAGTACGAAGGTATAATGCGAAGTACCCCATGATCAAGTATTATATTCTTACAGTGACAACGTTTGAACGACATTGCGAATCTAGGTAGTACGGAGTAGATAAGAAATTCAAATATATGGAGTAGATAAGAAATTCAAATATATGGCCTGTTCTTTTTAACTTATATATTCTAAACTTAAGTGCACTAAAAGTAATTGAAATTAATTCAACTTAACTTTTTGTTTAATTGTTTTGAGGCATAGTTACTTATTAAAACACTATTAATATTAAGCTTTTATGAAACTAATTAATGAGACATTTACAATGATATATATAGAACTACAACTGAATATCGATATTACAATTTTACGATCGAAAGAAATGAGCTGAACTGAGCTGAAAGATATAGAGAAATAGAACTGGAGTTTTTACAAGTTGTCCCCTCAAAAAAAAAAGTTTTTAAAAGTTGTAGAGAACAAGCCGTATTAAGCCAATTACTATTCATCCACTTTGTTATCAACCAAGCCATGCAAAAAAAAATAATAACAAACGTTTTAACGTATATATTCGTGAAGAAGGAGGAGTTCATGATCCATGATAACCTATTGAATTATAAAAACTACTAGCATATCCATAATCCATGATCCTAAGGTTTGCTTCACAGTTCCTAATTCTTGTCAATAACCCATTACCCATATCACACATATAAGATCATCAGCGTTCAAGAAAAGTGCCAAACTGGATGAAATGATCGAAAAGGGGAAATGCAAATGCATCTATCTATCACTGCATGCGCCCTCTATCTTCAATTGAATTATCAATATGGATATCAAAAAAACAATATCAATTTGACAATATATTGAGAATGGAAGAAATAAAATAACAACGAGAAAGGGAGATAATGAGGAGACACGCACCTGCAAGTTTCGGTAGAGCGCGCCAATTGTTGTGACCATGCTTCTGAATGAAGGAGACAAGCTTGTAATCTTCTGCTTGAGACCAAGGCCCCCTCTTCACTCTTGCCTTGTCACAGCAAGGTCTTCTCCCTTTGCCCATCCTCAATCACGTTAGTTCTTAAGGAACGAGTTAGTACTTGCTAGCTAGTGAGAGTAACCAGTACAGGATAAGAGATCAAGTATCTTTTGCTCTGCTTTGGTAGGAATGATGAAAATGCGCGCGTTGTAGGCCAGGGAACATATCGTGGTGTAGCTCATGTATTTATAGTTGAATGACAGAATGATGATGACTTAAAAAGGAAACGGAAGGGGTCTAAGGAATGGTAAATTGCATGCATTTGCTTACATTATAGTACGTGTGATTCCTCTTCCTTACCAAACACTTTGGACCGCTTATCCTTGCCAAATTTTCATTAAACTTTCAATTATTTAATTTAGGTTGTGTTTTGTTAGTTTGTATTGATACAGTTTAGTTTTTTTCACTTCAATTCAGTTATAATTATGATTTTACCTGACAATTTTTTCAGTTCATTATATTTCGATTTTTTCAGTTCAATTCAGTTTTTTTTTATACTTCAGATCGATCATTACAAACGAACAAAACACCCTCTTAGTTTTTACCAGAATGAGCGAGCTTACTATCAATTTTACCGATGGTCTTTTAGCTAATTATGTGTATCTACACCTTCTATCAATTCTAAAAAAAAATGATGCCCCAAACATATTACTTTTAGTAAATAATATTATTATAATATAGATTAATCAAACTATTTCTATATATATATATATATAGATCAAAGTAACTATATCATCTAGCAAACTAACAAATATAGAGCCTAATTAGGAAGCATAAAACTCAATTTACAGGTATGGGTGAGAGCAACCGTGTGTGACTTGTTTTTATTACCTCATGCTTATATCATCAGTGCTATGTGTTAAAAAGTATCATCAAAACAAGATTGGTAAAAAGGAAACGTAATCATGGCGAAGTACAGAAGTTGTTAGAATAAATAAATCATTCTTCAAGCAGTACTAGTACTACGAAGTGTTCGTATAAGGTCAGGTCAATTAAGCCTTTGAAATCCTAACCATAATCCAATGATGGCTCACCATGCAGTTGACTATCAAATGCTTAACAATGATTTTTCACCTTTTAATTTGCAAGAGAAAGTGGGTGATTGCATTTGCATAGCTCCCAAGCACAAGCTTAATAAGTATTCATCAGAAAGTGGTAATCAGAAGATTTTTTTCAAAAAACAAAGACGGAACACCACTTCGAACACGACACATATCACCCTATTTCAACATCAATTTGGAACATAACACATGATAACCTCCTTATGAAGACGTCATAGCTAAATTAGTAAGTTAAAATGAAAAAGAAATGAGTTTATGTACGAGCATAATCAGAACGCAAGTCTGGTAAACCTAAGCGAATAGGTGATGTTTGTGAAAGCCGAAAATACATGTCCTATGCATAATGCATGCAAAGGAAGAAATGAGTGAACATGCGAGTAAATCATAAAATAGATATTTCAACACAATGAAGCTGTTTATGTGAATTGTCCAACTGCGAAGTTGTTCAGTAAAGATACGTAATGCCCCATTTGATCGATAAATAACGAATCCGAAACATAGTAATAGAATCGTATTAGTACACTTGCCTGTAACTATTTTTGCAGTGTTTGGTAAAAAGTGAATTCAAGAGCACATGTCATAAATAACACCATCCTTTTTGCAAAGAAAATCATATTTATATTGTTCCCAGCTGATGATCAAATATGATTAAATCGTTCTCTTTTTATAATTTTTAACATCAATATCATTGTTCCAACCAAAAAAAAAAGGAACAGCTGAACATCAAACAATACCATTTTTAACCAATCTATTTACCATACCCAAAATAGTACTTTGATTTCACTAGGCTTGAATGGATAAATGTCGTATTTTTAATTTTTTATTTGAAAAAGGATGGATGTAATATAAGAATGGAGTAGTAACTCTTTCTCTTTTTTTTTTCTTTTTTTTTGACAGCACTTTACCAAAGAGAATTTACTCATACTCAGTATTATCACGACTACAACATCCAATCACCGACCCACCAAAGGTAATCCGGCCATCCAGTCATTTTAAGGACAATAGTGGTGTAACATTAACAATGAAACAAAGTCCAACTTTATGAGACACCATAATCAACCTTCATCTACAAAAGGAAAAGTTCAAAATCGTAATGACTAATGAGTGATGAGTACATGTGTACGCTTAGATTGAGTTCAAGTAGGTTATATTTGGTAGGGCCTTCTGACAAAATGTTTAACTTTAGTGCTGAGCTTTATAACCCCAATCTATCAACTCGAGAGGCCTTTTAAGTTTTAACGCCCACCAGCCACCACCCTGTCCATGGTCTATGTCCCTGGTGTATTTGGCTCTAACGTCTGTGCCTACGTGTGGTTAGAACTGAAGGTCCGTTGTGGTCCACTGATATGCAGGAATTACCAGCACCATAACATCTTGCAAAATTTCATTCTATTGCCAATGTTACATCTTACAAGTTACAAAGGCAATTGGCAAGTCATCAGCAGCACACATACATAGCAAAAAGACCATCGGTACATATACAGGGTATCACAACGGTTAGATAACTAGAAAACCTTTACCATGTAGACAACCACATTAAACAGGAAGGAGAAGCTATTAGTACTACTGTACTAAAATGCATAGATTTGAGCCAATGTAACCACGATTCTGAGCTCCAGAACTTCTAACCTGGTTATTTATCAGCATCGTTCAAATATCCTGTAAAGCTTCTCCAGAGAAGCTACCTATAATTTTCAGAACCAAGAAGTGCATCAGGAAGATTGCCTTACTAAACAAATAGGATAAATTCATTATAAATCTCAACATTAAGGGAGCTTACTCAAGATATGAACGACATGGAATGACCTTTACAATCTCAAACTGAATTATGAGAGCTTACTAAAGAGTCAAGATGCATGTCAAGAAAATAGAATGATAGAATGACCTTACCTGTACAAATGTCCCATTTTTTGCCATGGAGCTAGGGGGCTTAAGAAAGAGTCTCATGGCTGGAATTAGGATGTGCTGGACTGACCACTCACGCTGGGCCCAAGCAGTTTCCGCCTCGGCAAGTAATTGGTGTTGAACCTCATCCTCCCCAGCAGCAACAGCTTCTGCTTACAATGAAACTAACAATAAGATAAAACCCTCAGAAGTAGCTCAGATGATGTTTTCGATCATCTCAATATTTTTGGTTTAAACCATATATTTACCAATCCTATTCACACCGCATCCGCCCACAAGGAGTAAATTGCTCTCAATAACTATACAAATGAAACTTTCGTCAAGCTATATTCAAAACCTATCAGGTGACCAAAAGGCGAAGCTATGAAATAGTCCATAGAAACAGAAAATTTCAACATCCAATACGAAAATAGTAAGCAAAACAGTAGCAATGCCATAGTAAACATATGATAGATGATAAAAAGCAGTATTACCTAGTTCATTATGAAGATCATTTTCATCAACATGGATTTTCACTGATTTCTTTTGTCTGTAGTGTTTAAGGCCATCACCTGACGGATTCGGCAACATTGGAGGATGCATGGCATAAAAATTAGCAAGCGCTGCAGCGATCGTTTGAAAGCAATTCTTTTCATCCTCCCACTCAACCTATGCAGATAAACAGATATCCAAAGGCTAAACAAGACTGGAGATAGATGAAAATGCAAAGGAAATAGATCAAATATTAGACAGAAATTGATAAAGAATAGCAACTTGCTATATATTAACTACAGTCAAAATTCACCATCAACAAGATACTTACGTCATTTCCTAGGCACAGAGCAAATTCAGGAACTCGGTCCATGTCTGGTGTGTACTGGTCCAAGATGACTGGAAGCCTGGATAAGTTACCCTGTTGATCAACATAAATGCAGAAATACTCCTCCAGCATTTCAGCTTTTTCCTTGAGTAATTCGGTATTCAACTGGAGATGAAATGGTTTGGACATGAGAGATACAGCAATTCATCAAAAACGATACGTGTAACATGAACTTCCATCCCCACAACAAGGCCAAGAGTTGTATAAACTCATACGAGATCGACAAACAGTACAAGAAAGACAACAAAGCATAATGTCATATAAACTCCTGCGAGATCAACAAATACACAAACAGCATAAGAAAGACAAACTAGCAACCTAGCAACTGAATAACTGACCTCCGCTATTTTCTTCTTCGTATCATCATTCCCTACGCCATCAGCATCCAAATCCTCCTCTTTTAACGCCATCATTATTAACTCAGGCAAAGGAGCAGGATCACTCAACTGTATAGCATTGAAATGAGCAAAACGACGAAGGGCCTGCTGATACATGAGCTCTTTGCTTCACAAAAAAGGTGGGAAAACAGAAAAACGATCATAACTTACAACAGCTATATTTGATAACAAATAGAACAGCACATGTAAAACATAAAGCAGGCTTAATTAGCTCAGCGACAACACAGGATAGTAGCAGCAAATGAAATGTAAAGGTTTTGCTTCTGTTCCATCAACTCAACACCTTATTTGCAAAGGGAATGATAGATTGATGAACCCAACCCATCCCAACAAACAAGTTCAGCAACAAGTATGAGTCTTGAAAGCCACAAACAAGCACTCGGCAGGAAAATCTGAGTGCGTAACAAAGAATCACAAAAAAAATTGACATTTTCTATACCTCAAATTCACTACATTGGCCAGGTAGAGGTGAGTTTTATGCTGCAATAATGCAAAGACATCATCTGCCATCCCAACATATGTGCAGCCTCTGACAATATCTAGCAAGCCTGCAAAATTCAACAAACAGCAACTAGATAGTTGTAAACATGAAATTACAACATGTGAAGGAAGCAAACAAATCATTTGTTAGGTAAAAAGTTCACCAGATTGACAACTATTGTCAATTTCCTCAATAAGCTCCTGAATGCTAGTAAGATCAGCACTTTCCTTGGGATTCCTTCTTTGTCTTACAGAAGACCTGAATAAGCGTGATCCAGCTCCATTACAAATAAATCGGGGGTAATCATTTCCAGACAAGTCTTAGAGTAGCTATAGTCACATACTAACTTCAACTAACTTTAGAACATTGAACCACAATATAGTTCATTTAAGATAATTAATTTCCTTGAGGAACTGTGGATGGATTGCTGCATTGAATGATTGAAGTAATCCCGCAACTTCACCAAAAATTTAGAAGTACCAAAAAAAATCCAGGTACAATTTTTTCACAAGAAAGATTAACGAAATAAGCTAGCTTATCTCGTAAGGTAATCTAGGTAGCTTTTTGAGTAATCTCCATAAATAATCTTCCAACATTTACCCCTGTGAAACAGTCAACAAGTGTACCTACTACCTTTCCCAAAATTTATGCCTTAATTTTTAATAACTCTTGTTTATTTCACGATAACCTACTAAGCTGCCACTATTTTCATATCCACCTATAAGTTAGCACATTCATTATTATAAGTAGCACTGATATATTTTCATATTCTGAAATAGGATCTTTATTTTCTGCTTCAAAGCATATATTCAGGAGATCAATTTTTTCCTGATTCTTACCGTCTTAAATTTATTTTACATTCTTGAGCAGCAACTACGGCTATCAAACACTTTGACTGGATTATAGCATAATACATTGACACCTTCAGCTTCACAGCTTCAGTTTTTACCTTAAAAGAATGGAACTTTGAAGTAGAGCAACAGCCACATAATAATAACATTACAGACAAATTAAAAAGCCCACCTCACTGAATTCAAGCTGGTATTTGTTTCCAGTTGAGCAGAAGGCTTCACTTGCATATACGCATGCAGTCTACCAGCAGGATTCAGGGCATCAGTTCTAACCATCTTCTGCACAGGTACTTTTGGAGAATTCGAAGTCAAAACTGCACCCCATAAGAGGAAAGTGGTCATCAGAAGGTAACTTACACGAAACTATTAAATCAGAGACATATTTCCATATAAACCAAGTCTATCCCTGTTTGTCCACATGGCATTTGCAGCAAGGATCCCAAACAGGTAGCTTATGGCTGTTAGAGGGCGTCTAGACACATGGGTGAGACTGCTACTTGTGGCCACAAGTACCCTGCCGAGGCTAGGATGAGTGCACCTATTCTTCTAAAGGGTTCGTTCACAGGGTGATATGCAGATCAACACAGCTTAGCCTTCGACAAGGTTGTCACTTCATCAATTTGCCGATGAGAATAGAATCAAGTGACAATGGGACAATGGGGCATAACGCATGCCCCAAGGCAACTTTTATGATTAAAAAAAATTATATTCCTTCGTCGTGGAGTTATCACTTGGTGCTGCAAAGTTCACTAATGGAGTAGATTTGTAGATATTAGGACCAGAGCTTGTAGGGATCAGGAAGATCCTTCAGAAGCCAGTGTCTTAAGGGTTAACCTAGTGTATAACTATGAAGAGGGACGCAATATAACAAGAAAAAAAAAAGTGCAGAATGTACCTGAAGCGGAAGCAACAGAAGGAGAGCCTTTGCTTGTTCTAGGAGGGACAGAAGGGGAAGGCTCCACCACCTGTTTGCACACTCAGAGACAAGATATAAAAATTAAAGCATGTCATTTTGCCATACTATTGAGTATTGACAGATGACAAACAGAATGAATGAACTTATTAAGAGTTCAAAACTGAACAGAGCACATCTGCTTGACTGAATGACACTGCTCATAGATCTACATAATCAAAAAGAAGAGAGCCTGGGCGAATATATGCAAGCTCCATACTCAAAATTAGTTGGTCTCCGCATTTGAGTCACTGTCAGTTGGCATAGGTGGAGAGACAAAGACTTCATTCCACTAAGACAAGACAACTTAAGGCCTAATTTCACATACTCTTTTCCATCATTCTTGTGCTGGAGCAAGATGACTAAAACACATCACAACAACAACAACATAGCTATAGGCCCACACCCATTCGGGTTCGGCTATCAAGGACAAAATGGATACATAAGACACACACACACATGCCCACACAAACACACACACACACAACACACTCACCCATGCACGCACGCACGCCCATGTCCATGCCCACATGCGCGCACACACACACACACTAGAAAATACACATCACTAGGGGGGAAAAGGACATATCGGAAGTACATTATCTTTTCTAGAGAGGAGATATATGCATCAAATGACAGATACTTGTAACTACAAGTGGGACAAAATCAAATGAAATGAGCACATGAAAACGATCCACATTGAATGCTGGTGGCTGGACAACTATGTTTACGGTTAAGCCGTTAAGGTGCAGAAAATGAGTCTCCCAAAATTCATTTTGCCACCGAGGCACCTAAGTAGGAGAGCAGGATATGTCACATTATTATAAAATTGGAAAACACGTTCCCTACAAGAAAAAAAAAAGGAACAACAACATCCAAGGAAAGATATTAGATCTGATTAAGAACAGCGGTAGGGCATTGAAGTACATGCAGACATTTTCTAAGCTATTTAATAAAGCTCATTAATTCAGATAAGTTAAAGTAGTATCATCAGCCAGATCATCTCCAGAATATAAACCACTACATCTACATTCTACAACTTACCTGCCCTTGAAATATCCTAGTTTCATTGGAGTTAATAAGTTGCAGTTCCACTTCAGCCTGTATCTTCTCAATGATGATTTCTTGATTCAAAAGGCTTACCTGCCAATCAAAACGTAATTCTCAGTGAGTGAACATTGACAAGAGAGGTTAAAGCAGAATTTTACGTCCAAAAACATAACACAGCTCAGGGCATCTAATTTTGACCACCAAGACAACACAAAAGCTTACAAAAGTGAAATAACAAGGTAAAATTATAAAGACATCATTTCACAAGAATGAGAAATAAAAAGTTCCTGTAGGTTGTCAAGTATGCATTCTACTCATACTAGTTTGTGAGAAAAGCTGACGAGAAAACATTCTCAAATGGAAATCTTGTACTATTCTCTGTAGTCATTCTCACCTCACGTTTTGTAGGATGTATGTTGACATCAACATGCTCGGGGGGCAAAACAATCGACATGTATAGAAAAGGTTTGGATGCTTTCGGCAGAGTAGCAGCATAAACAATTTCGATGGCCCTCTTTAAAGCAGTGCATTCAACCAATCTATCTGAAGAAGTAAAATCACGGACTGTGTCAAACTTAATAATAAATGCTTATTAAAATAAATACCCTATATATAGGACTTTTAATTAAGCGTCAATGTTCCTTTACTTGCAACAGGTATGAATACTGCTATAAATTAACTACCAGTGACTCATGTTTCCTTTTCTTTTATTTTTGCGTAAACTAGTTAGTGACAAAGTAAGTATACTGTTCAGACAAAAGGTATTATGACACTTACCGTTAATGAACAGAACCATGGTTGTCTTCTTGGCCACGTAATTAGAGTTGGAGATAAAACCCTTCATTTCAAAGACTGAGCTTGATGGATTGCCATCTGAGACTTCCACTTTTATCAGATTACGAGCAACCGAAACACCGTAAACAGATCTAATTGCATCCAGTCTGGAAGAAGTAGCAACAGTGTGGACATCGGCTCTTGCAGACCCATGCTAACATAGTCAAAAGGGTGAAATACAAGGCTTGGTAAGACGAAAGGATAGAAAGTACACTACATCTACGAAGGCAGCAAAACTAAAAAGAGGAAGATGAGCTGAAATGCTAACCTTCCTACAAGAAAAGCCCACATTCAAGTGATGAATAGCAAACCGGCTAAGCAAATCAACAATCTTTGCATAATCATCAGCAGAACTCTGAAGTGTCTTCCTCCGTGCAGTCATGTTGTAGAAGAGATTCTCGATCTACATAGTACAGATCATATTCATGAGAAACTAAGTCAATTACTTATATTCCAATTGTGACAATGAATTCAAATGTCACTGACAAAGAAGAGCCCAATGAAATTGATTCATTCATTTGGTCCTGTCAGGAGGCAAGCACGTAAGCTGATAAGGGTAAGGTGTGTTGACAACACAGAAACATAAATTGGGAACACATAAATTGAACATATATTCAGTGGATAATATAATTCCTAACGTACTTACTGAAAACTCACCGTGGCTTTATTAACACGAAACTTTGAGTACATTAATATCATCCCACCACCATTCACTGTGTTAATTTCTTTAACCAAACAATAAAGAAACAAAGTCACATCTTTCTGTTTCATACAAAAGAGTTTGTACAAGGTCATACCGCTATCTGAGTCCCTTTCACAGCAGCGCAAGGCTTTGGTTCATGCTCCATCACACCGTCTCTATATGACACTCTGCATCACAAGAAACCACAAAATAAATCACATTCTCAATTTACAAGGCATTTTATCAAACACTCGGCCGACAAACAAATCCAATATTCACCTCATTTACCTATATCCATGCAACTGTCCAGCCGTTATGGTAGTGACCGTGACATGACCCACATAGGTCATGCTAGCCAAGGCCTCTCCCCTAAACCCCATCGACTTAATCGTCTGCAAATCCTCAAATTTTGACAGTTTCGACGTTGTATGCCTCTCACACAGTATTGGCAAATCCTCATGCTACACAAAGCCAACAGAGCAAATAAAACCCTAATTAATGATTTTTGACTTATTTATTTAAATTCATCAAATTCCTAGGATCCACAAAACACTATATTCAAAATGGCACAAGGGAATTTAGCAATATCACCAATACTAGGGTTTTAGAATCTAATTTATCAATGCCATGACCATTAACAAAGAAACCTTTTACCTCAAAATCCATAAATAATTTCACATGCAAAACAAACAAAGAACCAAACTTACCAATGAAAGTTTCAATCATCAATGACTAATCAAAATGCACAAACTAAACTTACCCAATTGAAAAAAGTTTCAATCTTTATCACTACACTGTTGTAAATAAACCCTAATCTAAACCCACAATCAACAATAACCCATCAAAAATCACTTACCCACATAAAGAGTTTCAACCTTCATCACACAGCTTTTTCTAATAAAACCCTAATCTAAACCCACAATCATCAATAACCAATCAAAAATCACAAACCAAACTTACCCACATAAAAAGTTCCAATCTTTATCATTATTCACTACACTGCTCTGAAAAATACCCTAATTTAACCCCACAAGCATCAATAACCAATCAAAAAGCAAAAACCAAAATTACCCACATAAAAAGTTTCAATCTTTATCACTAAAATGTTCTCACAACACCTTAATCTAACCCCACAATCAACAAAAAGCATAAACAAAAACAACCCATCAAACTAATCTCTTTTTTTTTTCTATTTACACACCCGAATGCCATGGCCATCATCAGAGACTTGAATGAGCTTAAGGCCACCATCTTTAACAACAACACTAATAGAACAAGAGTTAGCATCAAGGCTATTTTCAACCAACTCTTTGATAGCTGATACTGGCCGTTGGATGACTTCTCCTGCAGCTATACGGTTGATTACTGACTCATCTAACCGTCTGATCACTGGTGGCTCGTTTTGTGTTTGTGGTGGTGGGATTATTGTCACTTCATCATCTTCTTCTTCTACAGTGTCTTCTATTTGCATTGGCTCTGGTGGTGGTGAACTCCACTCTCTCTCCTCTTCCATTTTGTGTTGTGTTGGGAAATGAAAAGTGAACGTCAAGGGTGTTGAGAGTGGTGGTTATGTTTCCCGCCAAAGGGAGGAAGGTGGTTTTGTTGGGTCAAGTTACCAAATGCTTATGCTTTGGCCCTTTTGTGTTGGGCTTTTTAAGTCTAGGAACATCATCTAAACACACACTTAAGTTTCGTTTTTGTTAGGATTTCATTGGTATAGTTTAAGAGTTTTCGGATTTATTTATTTTTTCTCGTTTGGTTCACTAGAGTTTCATTCCGACTACATCTAAACTCGATCCGGGTCGCACACCTGTCTGTGGTGGGTGAATCTCCCAATGAAGATCTCTGCATATGATGAGGCTCGATCTCAAAATCTCGCTTAAACGGCATAAAATTACTTACCTCTTCATCTAACCCCACATTGGTAGAGTTTTCGGTTCGGTTTAATTACTTGATTTTTCACTATTTTTTGGGCGTGTGTGTATGAAGTTATTTTTTTAATGGCAGTGTGTATGAAGTTATGAGCTCACTTGGAAGGTTGAAAGCATAAGGATTCTAGGTTCTAAACGGCGATTAAAAAAACGCATTATCGATCGGATTGGTTTCGGTTTGGTTTGGTTCGTTTCGAATAAGTGACAATGAATTCTATTTTGATCGAATGTTGATGTGTTTTTGACCGGGTTATTCTGTTCGGATAATCAAAGTCGGATCAAATTTTACCAGGTAGGCAGGTATAATAGCTACAAAGTAAACTATTAAAAATACTAATGCGAAACAAATTGAAACTCGTTGAATACCTAAATAGACTTAGTAAAATTTATTTTATTTAATGTAACAAAACATAATTTAATTTAAACTTGAGAGTTTGTACTAACTACTAAGAGAACAAAGCAATGACATAAAGTGTACCATAAAGATTAATAAAATATGCATGGTTTGACACAATACTTCTTTTTATTTTGTGGTGGGATGGGGTGGGGTGGGGGAGGAGGATTGAACCTCTTATTTAAATCTAAAATAAGCTTATCTAGCTATTTAAACCATATTTCGGAGTGTTTATACTTGCAAGTTGCAATATGTTTTAATTCTCATATACGTGGATAATGAAATGATACCTAGTAAACTTACAGTACACGTAACATTAGTAGGCTAGAGGGTTTAAGATTATAAAATTTTGAACAACATTAAAGGCTTATGATCAATATTTTTGTAGGTGTTATCATATTGTCATTGTGAAAGAGGTCGACACATGTAACAACAGTTGCTTTATGAGATTACGACTATGTTCATTTGTAGTTGGATATACAAATTTCAACATAAGCTTAACCTTTTGTTATAATTACAAAGATTATTTCTCTCTTCATGTCTTTGCTAGCATGGAGCTAACTTGAGGTTTGTTTTCTTTTTGCTTTAGTATTATAGGGTACCTTAATTTTGCTAGTCCAATAATTCAATATATTATAGGGTACATTTCCATATTTCTCAACGGTCAAATAACTAATAAATTAGAGAAAAGATATCCAGTTGTGGTGCATTTATGGCGTGTAATCGTCTTTAAATGGAAGAAAACCACCAGATTTTGTATCACGTATATCGAACATAATAGGTAAGAAAGTGACAATCCTAGGAAGATTTACAATACTTTTTGGACGTTAAATTTTAATATATTTAATTTGTTAAAGCAAATCTCCTTGATCCTCATATTCACATTTTTTTATATATAAGTCATGTTTTTCTCATAGTCTCACTCAAATAAGTTGCATAATCATTTTATACATCAAAACCACATATAAAATTTATATAGTCACATTTGTGCATTTGCTAGCCTAATGGATCAGAGTACGTGCTACAAGTTAAATCCCAATGCTGAATCATGGGATCCAGAGAAGGAGAAAGGTACGGAGTTGGAGAGGACTGTCTTTATCACCTTTTCAAATGGTTTCCCATTGTCACGATCACAAGTTCGTGATTTTTTCGATAGGTATACATTTACATGCACATAGTTTTTATTTGCACTTCAAATTTAAATTTCAAGTTTCATAACAACAAGATTGTATATTTATTTGTTAGTAACTTACATTTGACGATGAACTGAAATTAAAGTATCGCATTTGTAAATGATATTTCTTATCTTTGAGTTGTTGTACTAGGTGTTTTGGAAAATGTGTCGAGAAAGTTTATGTACACCGCTCAAATCCGAATAGGCCTGTTCTTTTTGGCAAAGTTGTGTTTTTGCGTCGTATTACGACTTTGATGGTTTTGGGCGACCAAGAGGAGGCACGTTACAACATTGGCCGAAGGAGCATTTGGTGCAAGAAGTATATAAAGACGATATAGAGCAAATCATGTTTGTCCCTACTTCTCAACCTAAAAAAAAATTATAATATAATTGAAAATAAATATGTTAGTCCATAGAATTGCAACCTCGATTGGTGACATGCAGTGTATTCTAATTGCATTATTTACCATTCCATATCTTCAATTTGTTCTGTGGAACTAAGGAATCATGATGTATTGTTGTTGTCAAGTATAATGAACTTGTCTAATTGGATGCATGAAGGAAATTTTAGAGACTTGTATTATGCATCTTTTTAAAGGAAAAAAAAACAGAATTTAATGTGCTTATGTTTTTTTGTTTAACTGATAATTCCTTGAATTATGAAGCTTCTAAATGGTGAGGAAATTTTCTGTGCACACGTTTTATATATGAGACATGGTCATACAAGTTTTTGTTGTAAAAAAATATTTTAACACGCCTGCCAAAGTAGAAACTAGTATACTTTGCATTCTCATCGAAGGATGAAAAGGGTAATATCAACATGTTTAAATCAATGTGCATGAATTTTCTTTGTGGGACAATAGAAGATCAATTGCGTATATTTGAATACAGATGTAAATTCATAAAATGCATGTACCCTTTGTTGGGGTTTTCTCGTTCGGCTCACGAGCAACATGTTAAATGAACTAAAAGATTCGTATCTTTGTCGGTTTCTTATTTGTTTCCTAATAATTGTGCCTTTTATTTCTTCAAGGGAGACCGAGAAAAGGAAAGTAGTTCACTGAGGTAAAAGATATGTATAACTTTGAGAATAGCCTTTAGTAATGTATATAAAAAAATTGGATCAGTCACATACACCATCAAATGTGTTAATGATAATTAATAGTCTTACAATATTGCTACTCTCTTCTCTTTTTTTGGGTTTGATATTGCTACTCATTTTAATGCATCATATCTAGTGACAGGTGTCACTCTAATCTATCTATTTGCTTACCTAAGCACAACCACGATAAATTTTTCATTGAAAAAAAGAGTTGTTGTTTCACGAGGGATATGGCGTAATGATCTCTGAAGTTACATGTGGAGGTTTGAACTTTAATTTGGACAATAATGATTCAAAGTCCAATTTCCCGCTAGATCAATTCTTCTTAATTGATTAACTTTTCTTATATAAGTAAAAAAATTGAATGTTATCAATAAATTTCCTCGAAATCGTAGATCCATTATTTTTTTCATCAAGTAAAAATACAAATTTTGTTTCAAATTTTTTGTACCTTTGTTGTGTGAAACTTGGTCCATCGATGCAAGAATGGAGCACAAAATTTCATACTCTCTTATTTGATATTTTCTTCTCCATTTTCATGTATATATGTTTCGAGAACTTCTTTTTTTTTTATTTTTTGGATTCTTTTTTTTTTATCGCCCTTTATTTATACTAAAAAAAGAAAACACAAAACCAATCAAAGCATTGAAGGTTTCCTCAAAAAGCACATCGAAGCTTTTATAGGTATGATGTCCTAGATAGCCATTTCCTTATTGCCTAGATGAATTGAGAAGAAAATATTGTTATTAGTAAAAAAAAAAAATTCTAGAACATGACTAATACAGTTCTTGAATATGTGGAGGTTTTAACTGAGGTAGTATTCCCTTCATTTCAAAATCTTGTTCCCACTTTCTTTTTGGGCTTATATTTTTACCATCATTCCCTCACTACTCTTATCTAATCTAAATCATTCACTTTTCTCTTTATGAGTCATCATACCACTTTATTAAAATTTTGTGCCAAAATTAGAATGAGAACAAGATTTATAAACAGATTGTAAATTTTTTTTTCAAAATACTGTAACTAAATTTAGACCGTAGGATGAGTGCGATTGCACATTATTCTTAATCTCACTATGAAGCACATAGAAAGTTGTAAATCAATTTATAAATGAAAATCTCGATATCTTATAATTTGTTAGTTGTCGCCTGAAAAATGACATCAAGTATAAATATGGGCTAGCCACATGTCTTATCTTTATGCTGAAAAACTTAGGATCACCTTTTTCACCAAATATTTGATATGTAAACTAATATTTAAAATGATGAAATATCAAAGTGACCCGATTATTGTTAGAAATTAGAATGTGTATATTGTAAAATGTACTTGAGACTGTGGTTATAATGAGTCGGAAAAGTGAAATCATTTAAATATCTTATGATAATGGGAGGCCCAAAATCTGATAGGATGATGAGTGTCGTCATTATTGTTGTACTTTAAGAATTAGAGCATTAGAGCATGATTTACTGTCATAGTGTGGTAGAGGTAAACTTCCCGGGCCCCTTTGTAATTTGATGTACCTTTTAAGAAAAAAATATATACCCATGCGAAATATAAGTTTAAATCAGGATTATTTTTTTTTGACGGAAGTTTAAATCAGGATTTGTTTACTAAGATTTACAATAAGTTTTTTTAAAAGAAAAAAAAGTCCACCGCCTCCTCCTCCTCCTCCCCCCCAAAAAAAAAGGGATACTAAATTGAGTCGTTTTTTTTTTTGATGGATACTAAATTGAGTCGTTGCCTAAACTTACAAGGATTTGGATAATGATATTAGCCAATATAGGTTCGGAGTCCAATTCAAGTTCTACTTGGATTTTCCCAAGTAACCATATACTGTATATATACATATGCCCCCAAGTTTAGTGAGACGTTGTTAGCAGTAAAACAATTTATATTCTTACGCAATAATTCTCTGTACGTTCTTCTCTTCTGTGAATTGGTGGTGTCATATTTCACTTCCTTCTCAAGCTTGAGGTAAGGATACGAAACTTGTATTACTAGACTAGATATAATTGATTGATCTTGTTATTGTTTAATTTGTATCTAGTGTCTACTGTCTAGCCTTTAATTTTTTGCATGTAGTAGCAGTCTGCAATGATTTTGGTTAATGAAAAAAGAAAAAGCACTACATAAACTCATAAAGTTAACCCTTCACTCTAGCTTAGGATTAGATTCTTTCTTACCTAACATCAGGAAATCAAACTTCAGAGCTAGCTATATAAAGTAGTTAAGTAGAAACTGGTGTGGTTTAATTTGTAACCTCGTTCAGTCAGGAACTGTTGTTCGTGGCAGGTCCCAAAGTCCAAAGAAGGGTAGGTAGGACTGTACGAGTACCTAATTTACCTGTTCTTGCAGATGCAACACAAGGTTTCGTAGGTTATCTAATAACCTTTTTCTAGAAAAGGTCGTTGGACGATTAATCTAAGTTATGCTCTTCCGGTAGTAAAAACTCTTCTGTAACTCTTCAATAAGTGTTGCCGAAATTAAACACGAATAGACTAGACTTGCAAAATAGTAAGCCAATTAGGTATCTGATTCTGACCCATGTTAATTGCCATCCTTTGTTTATTATTGTGGCTTCAAGATTCAACTTGAAGGAAAAAGAAGGCTCTGTCATCTTTTTCCTAGTGACGCATCTTCCTTGGTGACGCATATTTTGAGCAAAGCTTTTCTTGAATATTCAACGTCACTCCTTGTACCTGGACATACACGTGTCCAAGATTCTCAATGGATTAGAAGAACCTCTCTTATTATATCGACAAATTGAACTTAAAAGTCCCTCACTTTATTTTCACCGAGTCAGTGAATACGTGAATTGTTTGGAAAAATAATTTCAGCCTTCCCACATGCAATATCGTTTGTTATCAACCAGTTATCACAAATCACATATACTTCTTTATCATGTCCATAGAAGTATTGAATATCATGAAAGCAACTCTATTTTATTGACAAAAAAGTTGTAGAATTTCTATAGTTTTATAAAAACTAGTGTAGACCGTACCTAGACCTGTTTTATATATGAGATTGTGTATTGATGACTGCAACATATTGATAATGATCCTCCGATGGCAATTAATGATCCCATTTCATGTATTAATCGGGTTTACACAATTTTTTGTGTTATAGTTTAGGCGTCTTAGTTCTAAAATAAAGATCGAAGTGTTAAATACTTTAATAATTTATGATAGGGATTTCTTTTAAGTCAGAACTTATGTCTAAAATTACCATAGTAATCATACCAACAAATTTCATCTACAAGACAATGACTAAACATTGTGGATAGCTGGATACCCTATAATCTTAACACGTCCAACACTTTTGTCTCAACTGATCAACTCTCAACAGCCACATACAAGAAGTGAAGAAACCATCGTACATATTTGAAGGGACCCCTTCCTTGCCCCCATATTCTACATCATCCTACAACTTGTAACTAGCTTCTGTAATTTCTCCTGGTCTACAGCCTACCTACAGGGACGGGAGGGGAATTGAAGGAGGGCAACGCAATATGCTTATATGCCCCATGTCAACCTAATCCACCTTTTTCCTTGTAAATTCATAGTGGCCGGTATACGTGGCTTTATTGATGGAAAAACAACCTATAGAAACGTACAATTTGTTTTTCTTTTTGTTTCGTAGACGCTGACCTCCCTTTCCGTTCTATCCAAGTACTCTACTATATACTCATACCATGGTACATGGTAGTATGATACGTCACTAATTTTAGTCCCTTCTATTTTATTCTAGTTACAAGTTACAACTTTATCTTATCTTGTACGGAGTACACCAAATTAAACAGCATAAATAAACCATAATCTAGTTACTTTTCCTATAATATGTCAATTGCAATTAAAAATTAAAAGTGTGACGCACAACAAAATTGAATTTAATTCGTTCGTCTGGTCAATTAATAAAAAGTACGAGTAATAGCGTAATTAAGTTTGGTTGCTTGCTTGCAAAAGCAAAGAAAAGCAAACTCATCTCCTTTTCTCATTTCCTCTCATTTCCTCTCATTTCCCTTTGATCAATACAACACCCAAACCAAACCAAACCAAACAATAACCACACCATTTCTTCCCCAAAATAATAAAAACAAATAAAATACATTTCTATTTATATTTCCCTGCCTTGCCCACTTTGTTGAATCAATCCAACTTTTAATTGTTCAACGTACAGATTTTTTAAAATTAGAAAAATAATATTAGATTAAAATATTGATCAGTGAAAGAAATAAATAAATATAGGTTTCCATAAATAGAAGAAATGGCGAGTACGGAAGAACATAATTCGAAGATCACCGGAGGAGGTAACGGAGTGGTAATGAGTTTCCCAGTGAATGATTGTGTGTCATCGCCGACAAAGTTGCCAAGGAGGCTACGACGTCGTTTGTCTGAGTCTAGTCCTCCTACAACCGTTGAAGATATCGAGGCTAAACTTAAAGAGGCTGATCTTCGCCGTCAGGTATACTACTCCACTCTCTCTCTCTCTCTCTCTCTCATTTGTTCTAAATGGTGTGTTTGAATTTTAGTTATGAGCGGTTGTTTTGTTTTTATTGTTAATTGTTGTTTAACGGAAATATGGATTCTTCTAGAAGTTTTTATTTTTGGGTTAAAGTTAATTTGCTGTGGTAATTACTTAATTGGTTGATGATCACTTTTTTTTTGACTGTGATACTGTTCTGGGTTTGATTGGTAATTTTAGAAATTAGGGTTTGGTATAAGAGTTTTTGCATGGTATGAGTACTAGTGGAAAAGATTCGATCTTTTTTCTTTTCTTTGTTTAATCTTTGTTTTGTCTTATTGTTATTTAGTACTAGTAGTAAGAAGAAGTATGATCAGGGGTTTAATTGAGATTTTTGCCTTGATTAAAATGATTAGAATTGTGTTTTAAACATGGGTTTCCTTTCTTTTTTTCCTTTTTTTTAAAATTATTGGGAAAAACAGAGCACTTGGAATTACCAGGAACATGGGTTGTTGTTGTTGTTGAAGTGGTAGGAAGTGTAAAGAAAAGGGTATACAAAAAGAAAAGAAAAAAGATTGATGAAGGTTTTAACCAAAGTTGGATAAGTGGCTTTGTGATTGTGTTTGTGCATATGTAAACTAGTGAGAGTGAGTTTTTGCCTGTTTGGGTGTGTCTATTATTAGATGGAAAGATTGTTTTTTTTTTTTTACTGAGATTTGTGTCATATATGGTGTTGCAGCAATTTTACGAGTGGTTATCGAGTAAAGCAAGGCCAAAGCAGCGGAGTCCTTCATGTTCATCTTCTCCTGATGTGGACCTCAGTCAGCGGCTTGAAGCAAAGCTCATTGCTGCTGAGCAGAAAAGGTGTGCTCTTTTTGATCATTACCCTATTTTCTTGTACTGGATGGTGTTTAATTGTTGCAACCAGGCTTATTCTGGGTGTTAATGTTCTCATCACCTTAAGGTGGCTTTTATCATTATAAAATCATCCACAACTTGCAAGTGTTTGTTTTGTCACATATGTTTGTGTGGGTGAATTACCGTGAGTTCTGAGGGGTGTGACTCCGTCATCTCTGGATATGGATACCTTATTAGAAGTTAGGGACTTTGTGATGGGGAGTTTCATAATTCCAAGAAATGGTGCAAATCAATGTGGAATTTTATATATGATTATATCAAACTGAGAAAGGCTTTTTTTTTTTCTGTCTGAAGAAGCGGCTACTGATGGTGATGGTTGTGGTGGCTTTACTTACATTCATGTATCTTTTGAAAATTTCCTGCAGGTTGAGCATTCTTGCCGAAGCTCAGATGCGTTTGGCGAAGTTAGATGAGATGCGACAAGCAGCTAAAAAAATTGTGAAAATGCGTGTACAAAAGAAGTGTGGTGAGTTGGGCATGAAGGTGGAATCACGAGTTCAGCAAGCAGAAGTCAACCGAATGCTCATCATGAAATCTCGTAGGCAAAGGAGGGCTGCAAGGAAGGAGCGAACTGCTCAATCATTGATGCGTAGGTCAATACAGGAGAGCAAACGTAAGGAGTCTGTTCGGGCTGCAATACATCAGAAACGTTTAGCTGCTGAGAGGAAACGGTTGGGATTGCTGGAAGCAGAGAGATCGAAAGCGCGTGCAAGGTTGGTGCAAGTGCAGAAAGCAGCTAATCTAGTTTACACGCAGAGGGAAATGGAGAGAATGAAAAAGATGGATGAGCTCGAGAGTCGCTTGCAAAGGGTATGCACTTGCGAAAAATATCTGGACATCATTTCGTTTTATGAAAATAAACAAATTTTAGTTTTTTTAATTTATTTGACAGTCATGCATAGTCATGTTGATTAGTGCTCTCTTTTTTTAACTTCTAATGTGCTTACTTATTCTGGTGGACAGGCTAAGAGACAGAGGGCTGAACTTTTGAGACAGAAAAAGGGTGCCAATTGTTTTCCTCCTGCTAATGACACGTTGATGCATGAACAAGTTGAAAATCTAGCAAACAAGTTAACAAGGTAAGGCTTCTCTAACAATAGTTTCTAGTTTGATAATTATGTGCATTGATTGGTGAATCTGTTACTTCAATGTGAGTGGTTATGTCTTACGCTGTTTATGAGGCTTGTAGTCAGTTTTAAGCCTTTTGGACTATGTTGTGACATTTGACATTCCTGGCAGGTACTGGATACATTTCAAGAAGTTGAAAGGGACTACATACTCTTTAGTGAAAGCATTCGAGGGTCTAAACATCAACGCAAAATCCGTCAAGTCAATGCCGTTTGAGCAGTTTGCCCTCCAGCTTGAATCTGATGGGACCTTGAGAGCAGTGAAGGCCTTGCTTGATCGTCTTGAGCTTCATCTGAGGATTCGACAGGGAACCAGATACTCATCTGGAATGGAGAACGTTGATCATTTGCTGAAGCGTGTTGCCACTCCAAAGCGCAAGCGTATTTCCAGTCAAGCAAGCAAGACTAAAGGACAGAAGAGAGCTGCATCTCAGGGGAAGAGTACGCAGGGTTCCCTTAGATTGTCAAGATATCCTGTGAGAATTATCCTTTGTGCTTATATGATTTTGGGGCATCCTGATGCTGTTCTCAGTGGAAAAGGGGCACACGAAACTGCCCTTGCAGAGGCTGCTGTGAAGTTTGTTGAGGAGTTTGAGATGTTGATCAACACACTTCTAGAAGGTGGTCATGTGAAGACTTCTTCAGATGATAATAATGTGACTTTCCGGTCTCAGCTGGAGGCATTTGATAAAGCATGGTGCTTATATTTGTACCGCTTTACGGTGTGGAAGGTCAAGGATGCTAGACTATTGGAGGACGATTTGGTGAGAGCTGCTTGCCAGATGGAGCTGTCCATGATGCATACTTGTAAGCTTACTCGGGAAGGAGATCTCAGTGGCCTTAGTCATGACATGAGGGCCATTCAGAAGCAGGTAGTGGATGATCAGATACTTCTAAAAGCAAAGGTGCAGCACCTGAGCGGTGATGCTGGCATTGAACGCATGGAGAGTGCTCTCTCAGACATGCGCATGAAATTCTTTGCATCCAAGGAATCAGGAAGCCCTTTAACATCCCCTGTTGCTCACATTTTATCACCAAGTTACTCTGATAAATCAGATCCCTCACCAGCTTCAGTTTCTGGTGAGGCAAGTAACTCGCGTGTTGTTGAAGAACGACGAAGCAGTGTGGCACGGTCATTATTCAAGGAAGATGTTACATATTCTAACCAGGTTGTTGCGCCCTCTGCATCATCTGCAGACAATGCATCATGCAATAACATATTGCCAGTTACAGAGAATGAAAAATTAGTGAATGAGATTGTTTATGAGCATCGTCATGGTTTTGCTGATGGCCTTAACATCAGGGAAGAAGATGACAATGGAATTAAGGTGTGTAACAGAAATTTTCCGTCATTTATCCAGTTTCACCATTTTGTACAGATGCTTCTGTAATCTGTTTGTCTGGATTTTTCTCCGCCTGATAAATTCTGACCTTTTCATCTATCTTCTTTTAGGCAAAAATTAAGGACGCTATGGAAAAGGCCTTCTGGGATGGTGTATTTGAGTCGATGAAGCAGGAGCACCCTGACTTCAGTTGGGTACTCAAGCTCATGACTGAAGTTAGGGATGAACTATGTGAAATGTCTCCAGCTAGTTGGAAACCAGAGATCACTAATACAATAGACATAGAGATACTCTCCCAGGTAAGTTATGGTGTCAAGCCTGTATCTCGCACAAGCCATCTGTTACGTAACCACTATTTTAGTGCTTGTAGCCTTGTAAGTGACTCATGACTGACACTGTTTTGTTTTGATAGGTGTTGGGATGTGGAACACTGGATATGAATTACCTTGGATACATCCTTGAGTATGCAGTTCTTACTTTGCAGAGGCTCTCAGCACCAGCGAATGATGATGAGATGAAATCTGCACACCAGAACTTGCTAACAGAAATGAGAGAGGTCTCTCAAAGTGGAGATGGGTCTATTTCTTCGTGCGCAGTTGCAGTGATCAAGGGATTACGATTTGTTCTTGAACACATTCAGGTGGATATTCCTTAGTGAAGCAAATTTTGATTCCTTTTCTATCACCCTGCATATGGTGTTTTCGATGTCTTGAATTGTGAGTGAGTATTTATTTACATTCATTTTTTACTTTTGGGCAGACTTTGAAGCGAGAGATAAGCAGGGCACGCATCAGAATGCTTGAGCCAATGATCAAGGGGCCAGCAGGATTTGAATATCTTCAAAAAGCTTTTTCAAATCGTTACGGAGCTCCTTCTAATGCCTCGACTTCTTTGCCATTAACAAAGAGTTGGCTATCTTTGGTGAAGCCTGGTGCAGACCAAGAGTGGGGCGAGCATGTGGATTCGCTATCGACTCTGCCAAGTAATCAGGCAACGCAACCTCAGGGAATACCTTCAACTGCTCTTAGAACAGGAGGGAGTGTGTCTGTGGCGGCTAGAACTCGCTCTTTGGAACCTGTTACTGCTGGTATGAGCTCGTTTTTTTTAATTGCATTTAATTATGTTATTGCAAAATGGGTTTGAAGTTTTAACTCGGGGGCCTATGTCATATTTTCCAGGTAAAGAGCAACCAGAGTGCCGGGGAGACAAGATTGATATTTTGGTCAGGCTAGGTTTATTGAAGTTGGTTAGTGAAATTGAGGGGCTTTCAGAAGATGCTTTGCCTGAGACTCTGAAACTTAATGTTTCTAGACTAAGAGGTGTCCAGTCCTTACTGCAGAAGATTATTGTCATTTCCACAAGGTTCGTATATATGTTAACTTCTTGGTCTGTGTATTTGTGCACCCAAAATTTATAGCCTAATATTGGAGAATTATTTCGTATATATGCCATGTCTCTGATTGTGGATGTTCTTTGCAGTATACTGGTTCTTCGCCAAGCATTGCTTAGTGAGCGGTTGGTTGGTAGCCCAGCTGACATGGAGCGACTTATCTCCTTATCTGTTAAGCAGCTGTCTGAGGTACTGGACAAAGTTGAGGATGTTGGTATCGCAGAGATAGTTGATGCAATCACTTCGTTCCCTGAAGACGTCAACCAGATATTAAACGTGGAAAAGCTCCAAGCAGCAAAAGAGGTATTAGCAAAAATGCTTGCAAAGAGCCTGAAAGCGGGTGACGCAATATTTTCTCTAGTCTCCAGAGCTATATACTTGGCTGCACGAGGTGCTGTCCTTGGTGGAACTGGAAGCAAGGGGAAACAATTGGTGGAGATGGCTCTGCGGCGTGTTGGAGCTGGGCTTCTCACAGAGAAGGTGTTGGAAATGGCTGAGGTACTTATTGTTGTGGCAACAGTATCTACTACTGTTCATGGTGCGTGGTATGATCAATTATTAAAGAATATGTAACTTGTGGATATCCTTCATCATAAAGGGGAGTAATATTCAACGCTCCCAAATGTGTACATAATTTCATTAGTGCAAATGTAATTATCTAGTTAGTGGGATGGAAGGATAATCCTCCCAGAGCCCAATAATAGTCGTACATAATTTTAGATTGTAAATAGTACTTGGGAGGTAGAATAAATGTTTCTCTGATAATTATGTTCTGATATTAAGTCGTCTATGATTCTATGAAATAATTGTATTGTTGTTAAGAGTGAGCATTGTCAGTCATGGCAAATTCCCTCCTAAAATAAATCAGTCGAAATGTGAAATTCAACGAAATACCAAGTTTTACAGTTCACAGAAACAACCCATTACAAGTGGAAAGACGAGAGTAAAAAAGATGTTGCTCTAAATAGAAAGGCCCATAGTCTGATACAGAGGACAAGCATTTTTACAGGATGAACTGATGAAGTAAGGTAAAAGAACATCTTAACTAAATAAACGCATTTGTATAGGTATTAGTATAACAATGTCCGCCCAATGACTAAAATCATCTCCTCAACAGTCTGGCCTGATTTTCTCTGGAAAGAACCAACAAAGAACTACCCAGGTTTTCCTCTCGACCGTTTGCATCTGCTCACTTCACTAAGGTAGTTTGTGAATATTCTATCGTTATCTTTTTGAAACCTTATGATCCTCCATGACGAAACACAAGAACAGATCGATATATGGCAGCAACGTGCAAGAAGCAGATAAGCAGGATAATCAAATCATCCAGCAGACCGATAATTCCCAGTATTCCTGCACAGTTACAGAGTATCAGTAGAATGACGGAGAACGCTTACATATTAAATGTTATTCTGCCCAGATAGTCGCCCAAATGTAGGGTAACATACCTTCAGGAATAATGTCCACAGGACTGAGCACATATATGGCACTTAAAAAAACCTGTAAAAAGAAGGAGTAAGTTAAATTAGGTTGATAGAGTACACAAACCGAGCTCATATTTGTACAGGCTGAAATGAGAATTTAACCAAGATAGACTTACTGCCAAGTAGACCCGAGCCTTAATAACGACAGGAAGAGACCTCTGAGGATCTGACATATCACGCACCAGCCTCCGAATAAGAAATGGAAGGTCTTGCAGTCTCTGTGTCAATCAAAGAGAATCATTACATGAAAGCTCCATTCAGACGAACTTACGGAAAAACTGATACTAGAACTGGAAAACTGATGCTTCCTTGAGCCAGAAGACTATCAGATCATGAAAAAATAATAGGTATCCATACTCAGTTGTCTGGCTAGCAAACATGAACCAATGCAAGTGTTGATTTCTCAAAACAAGATCTTCAACTTCCATGGGCAGGCTCAATCACACAAGAATTTGATCATATTTTCATACTGATTGACAATAGCTGAAGCAAAGCCTTATGAATAATACTAATGCAGGTATATACTTTCAAAGAAAGCAGAACTGAGGACCTTATGTATACGTTCTCAGCTATTTTGAGAAATCGGGAAATCGACAGTTTGGCACTCTCTCACTAATCCAATTGTACTACGATACTACAGGAAACACACAATATGCGAAGAGGAAGGTCGGACGCGGGGAAGGTTTTGTACTTCAAGTACCGCCTTTGTACATATGTCCAACTACAATGGCCAAAGGATCTCCAATAGTACATGACAACGACGATCAAGAAGTTATTGTACTCATCATAGTTTCTCATACGGTACCTGGACAAGACCACTCGAGCGTTCACCATATAGACGATTATATGATTCCAACCTCCCAAATATATTTGAAACGTCTGGGTTATTACGTTGTCGAAGTGATTCTTCTGTAGGAATCAACAAGTTGATAGGGCGACGACATAAAGGACATCTGCAAGGTTGCAATGCTGATCCATGATCCCAAACTTGTAAAATGCACTGCCCTGAATAAGAAAAACACATAAAACATCAATTACAGAGATTGGTAGGAAACTGCAAGCCCTAGAAAACCTCTCAAATTTTCAACTCCACATGAAGTCAACCCACCTATGTGATAAAATAGCCCTATTCGCCACTTTGATTTCATCCCCAATGTCCTCAAAAAATCTTTCTAAAGTAACAATCTACCAGGGTACCTCTAAAGTCAGCCAATATATTCTATCATATAATACAATCAACAACAATCTTTTGCATTTAGCCTCTCAAATTATCTTAGCCAGAGACTCCAAAAAAAGATACCTAGTAGAATAAAATGATAGGCTCGTATGAAAACCTAAGTCAAAAAATGATACCTTGTAGAATAAAACTATACACAGTTCTACACCAGACACCTCATCCAAGCCCTGGAAGTGTTCTAGAGTATTTCGACACTATTTATGACAGATGTATAATCACTACAAAAGGTCGTAAAATCTACTAACAACATTGAGTTTGAGAATGGGGAGACATGAGCAACCAAATTCAAAGCAAAGGGATGGTTCAGGGAAACTGCAATAGGCAAGAGGAGATACAGATCCCTTTAATTCACTAACATTTTAATTATAAATATAAAAAATCATCCCTGCCAGGCTGCTCTTCAGAACCGTGCAGCTAATCTAGTAATCCGAACAAGAACATCCAGTGAAGCTAATACTGGAGCAAAGCATGAACACACGGCGCATATCACATGAAATTTCACTCCTGATAACCGAAATCATCCTCATCTCCGAGAAAACTGGTCTACTTGAACCAAATCACAAATAATCATCAGCATCAACAACAACACCCACCCACTTTAATCCCCCATTCAATGGGGGCACGGGGGTCAGGATGTACGCAACCTTCCCCTATCTAAAAAAAAGGGGGCGGCTGTTTACGAAACCAAATTGCTAAAATGAGACTAATTAACCCAAAAGGTTAAATCTTTGGTGCTCATTTACAGCATAATTTCATCACACTCCTGCCTATCATCTCACCATGATCAATAACACTGTCAGACCAATACCACCATCATTTCATCAACTCCTCAACCAACCATCACAACACAACTGCCTTACAACAATCAACTCACACCTAATCCAACACACACATTATCATTATATCATAAGCACTAAGCAAATAAACATATCTGGGCACTTGGGCAGTTGAGCTTTTTCTAAGTCATAAGATACAAATATCAAAATTTAGACAAAACCCAGAAAAAAGATCATGTCTTTCTTCATTAACTCACCAACCCATTTGATATTATCAACAAATACACAAGTCCCATGAGTTTAAAAATACAAAAACAATAAAAAAACTAAAGGAGGAAAAAGAGAAGTACCGCAAAACCAGTGAGAGCAATTAGCCTGAACAGGAATGTTGAAGTTTCCATGACAAATCGAGCAACAATCATTCGCTGGAGGACCTTCTCTGTTACTATTAGTGTTGTCTCTCTCCATTTCTCTTTTGATTGATGAATTTTATTTTATTTTTATTTTCTTTGTTTCATTCCTTTCTTCCTCTCTTTCCATTGATTTGTTGTTGTCTGTTTATTATTTGGCTTTCGCAGCTTCGTTACTAAGGAATGTATGCATAACACGTGACGTTTTGTATTGTTTTCTGTGTTTTTGTAACATTGTCTTTCAGTTGTCAGACTTTGGGCTGACCCATAGTTTATGGTCTTTTGTCCATTACAAATTACAATTTCATTTTTTATTCCATTTTCCAAATTTTACTCGAAAACTTTACAATGGTGTGGTTGTTTTTGAAAAATATTATTATATGCATTCCCTATTTGTATATTGGATGCCGAAAATCAATAAAATCTATTAAAAAAAAATTCAGTTGTTTTATATAATTAAGATTTCAATTCATGTTTAGAGTTTCCCTTTCACTACGTTGAGAAGTTAGGTTTTATTATTACTTTGCATCTTTGTTTTAAGTATTACTCGTAGCACAATAATAAATAAGATTTGAAATGAAAATTTTGTAAGTTTAATAACCTCAAGCACTTATATTATAATCTACTTTCAATAGATAAATGCTTCAAATAGAAACTTTCCATTTGCCGGCCAAGGCATATGATGTAAAAATTGAATTTCATGTTTTCTTTCAAATTCTTCATTTAATAAATCAAGAAATTAAGGCCCTGTTCGTGATCACTACGAGTTTTCAGTTTTTGGTTTTCAAATATTTCCAACTTGGTACTAATTAAGTTATTTTTGAAATTAAAACATTTGGCATGATATATCTTGTTATGATTTTCAAAACTGACAACAGAAATTTGAAAACCACTTTTTCTGGTTTCCAAAAACTGATTTTTAGTTTCGAAAAAAATTGAAAACTGGAAACTGAAAACGATCCCAAACAGCACCTTAAAAAAAGAAGAAAAGAAGCTAAGGCTTGGTTTGTTCGTATGCACTAGTACATCACTTCAGTTTTTTCAATTCAATTCAGACGAGTAACACAAACCCAAGTTGCATCAATTTTTTCTTTGAATCATGTTATTATTGTGTACTGGTACATGATCTAGAATAATAAACTTATCGTATGTCATAATTCATTAATTCGTCACAAAAATTAGTGTGAAACAGTTGCATGTACGTAACAGTGAGTGTCACACAAATTCTTCAAATTAACTTTGCAGATGGTGTACTTGAGCTAGAATTATCTCTATATCAAGCATCAACTATCCGAATTATAGTGAATTACATCTATGTTTATTATCTGGTTTTTCTGTTTCATGTTTCCAATGCAAAGGGAAGTAGAAGTTTCTTACTTAGATGCTGACAACCTGATGATTAACTGATTGAGGAACATCAATGAAACAGCACAAAACTTCCAAGTCAAATGAGGTTAACATACAAGTGGTGAACTGGTGAAGTGGAAGCCTAACCACAGAAATATCAAATATCTGACTGGAAGTCCCTAAGCCTATGGGACACTTATTACTTGTAGGTAGAATGATAAGCATATGCAAGATATCTCATCATAATTTTTGCTAAAAATACAGAACGAGTAATACTAGAAGAATTTTTGTTAACATTCTAGTGATCCAACAGTATAATGTGGCTGACTTCAACCCATCTGTTTGAGCTTCCCCTGGCAATTACCAACAAGAAGACTACACCATCCCTCATAAGGTCCTTTTATTCTCGTTTAAGCATAGATTCATCATCTTCTTCACTGCCTCCCATCTCGGTATGTATATACATGTGGTCTTATACTTCGTTAGACTGACGCAAAAATAAAAAAAAATGAGTAGAAGGTCCTGGATTTCCAGTAGAATTTTCACTGAAAAAAGAGCAATTTCAATTCATCTACTAAACTCAACTTTACTGCTGTAGTACGCATATCAGCTACTTGACCGTTAGACTTCAGTTTGCTTACAGAAAAGATGCACTTTGGTGTCCCGGAAATCCTCATCTTTGGCACGAAAACAAGTATGTCTTGTATCTTCAAACCAGCTTGAGGTGGAAGATGATACAGAAGCGTGTGAGCTGGTTTATGGCTCAGAGCTAAGAATAGGAGGGGGAAGTGATGCCATTCAAGCTCATCTTTTCAAGGCCGTGAAGAATAACAATGGGGCAGGCATCTTGCTCTTGTCTGACATATTCGGATTCGAGGATTCATTCACTAGAGACATCGCTTATCGAGTCGCCTGCAATGGCTACAAGTACGTTCCCCTTCTTGACTCTTATGCACTTAATTAGCTTATGTTTCTAAATTCTAATTATTGCTGTGAACTTCAGAGCACTGACATATCGGCACTTCCTAGTGAAGTGGTATACAGTGACAGGGAAAGAAAAACATTAAACTTAATCACCAACAAGAAGATAGAATGCAATGTAAAGCTGTCTCTTGGTAGGTTGGGGGGAATTGAAATGTAATGTGTGTAATCAGACCTTGCCAGTGCAGATATAGAGGTTGTATCTTTGAACCTGTAGCAATCCTTTCATAACAAACTAATCATGTGGACAAGGGGATTTGTTTTAAAGAATATGATGAATGCTTAGTTGGGACTGGGAGTTCTTTATGATCTCTTATCCATGTTTGAAACTGCAGTGTCTTGGTACCAGATCTTTTCCGAGGAGATCCATGGTCAAGAGAGAGGTCAAGAGCTTTGTTTGAGCAATGGCTAGACAAACAAGACCCTAGCAGAGTGGCAGAGGATATTGATATATCGACAAAATGGATGGTTGATGAGTTCATGGTGTCAGAAAACCCTCGGAAGCTCGGGATAGTAGGATTCTGCTACGGAGGTGGTCGCTTGTTAGAAGTGCTGGCCAGAGACCATAATTCCACGTTTGGCACCGGTGTTTCTTTCTACGGGACTAGGATAGATAAATCTGCTGCTCATGATGTGAAAGTACCGGTTTTGCTTATTACCGGAGATGATGACCCTCTATGCCCAGTTGAAGTTCTCAATGGGTTAGAGAAGATCATAGGTAATGGCTCAAGAGTGGTGGTATTCAAGGGTAGAGGACATGGATTTGCGCATAGACCTGAATCTCCAGAAGAAGATGAAGATGCAGAGGAAGCTTTTGCCATCACCCGAAATTGGTTGAATGAGCATTTGCTTCGTGGTGACTAGTTTCTGTAAAATGTATCAGGAAAAACCCGCGAAGTACCAAATCCTCTAGTTTTGTACTAGGTAGACTGACAATGGAATTCATCTCACGAGTCCTTCCACATTTCAAACCAACATGCGGATATTAACATCCGCAAAATAACTGCATACAATAGCAGAGTAACTTTGTTAGCTGCCTGGGTCAATTATGCTTCAAATACTCTTGCTTTCTAGGCTTCTAGCTGTAGACGTCTTTGTAGAGCGACAGTAAAGAGAAACACAATTTGCCATGATACAGAAATACCCATGTTATATTGTGACGAGTCTTATTCCTCATCATTTCCGCTTTCATTCTCGGGTCACAATTCAAAATCAAGCATTACAAGGCAAAATGGATAATTTCATGAGAAATTTTGAAATTTGTAGTACACTGGGTGCGTGAATAACCCATCAAACAATTTCGTGTTCTACAGTAGGATAACAGTCATGTAATGTAAAGTGAAGTAACACGATCTTCTCAATTGATTCCTGAGCAATATGTAAACAACCTGGGACATCACTCCTGTCCATCCTGAAAGCACAAAAACATTCAATAAACACTTTTACCAAACGCTTCCCCCCAAAATTAGAAAAAAATACTTGCAAATAATGCAATTCAGTGAAGAAAGCTGGCAGAGGGGAAAGGGAAGAAAAAAGTTGGTTTTCCTTTACTTTTTGTATTTTTTGATTTTCCTTTTTTTTTTGTGGAGGGGGGGAGGGGGGCTGTCATTGGCAAACAACAGATTAGAGCCACAAACCACAAAATTAGATCCATACTCAGCAAAACCACTTAGTACAAGGTCTGTAAGATATATAGGATTCCTTTGCCATAACAGGATTGTCTACCAAATCCGATACACATGCGATGATACTACTCCGGACAGATTTGCAACAGCCAAACAAGCAGGCAAAATGTAAAAGTTCGTTGTTTGTAAATGGTTCTCCCCAACCTTCTCTCCCTCCAAAGCAATTTTAAAACACCTTCCAACACATTCAACACCACGTCACCACCCAAAACCACTTTAGCAAACACACCTTCTACAGCTCATTGGCATTCACCTCAATACCTTATTATAAACAAAAATCATCCAGTCCCATGCCCACCCCGATACCTTCATTCTTACCGCAGAAAGGAAGATTATGTTGTGAACACGGCTGAAAATAAGCAAATCACATATTCCACCTACTTCTATCCGTAACTAAACAGAGGGAAATTAGATTTTTACAATTGAGAGAGAAGACGTCAAAATAGTATTTGTCTATGGGGAACAGAGCTCTTCCATTACTCTAGAAGATAATGATACTACACCATTGGATAAAACACAAGAAAAAAAAAGGGAATGGAAGAACTGTGACTTATGAGCGAACATGCAATCCTAATATAACGAAGTCCGTTGACTGAGACGGTGCTTTAGTAC
>ONZK01000015.1:89068-100239 GCA_900322385.1 Pharnaceum exiguum | reverse complement strand
GGGGGGGGATTCGGTGAACTTGGACCATTTGGACTGTCTGTAGCATGCACAACAGAGCATGTAACCCCAACAGTCGCACAACATTCAACATTGTTTGTTTTGTCCACTAGAAAAACTTTGTCCTCATCTTTACTTCTCTTTTCTTCTTTTTTACACACTAATCATCTATAATACCTGTAGGCTTTACAACAAAATCGCTCCGCCGAAACAAAACAAAGAGAGATAGAACAGAAGAATCTGAATGTTGGAACATTTTGTCTGGACTGACCATCAACTTGCTTCTTCTCATGTGCGACTGCAAGTGCTTCTTAAAAAGCGTTGTTCTTTTGCGCGAAATGTTAGTGTATTGTACGGAGTATAATCATGTAAGATACTGTCAATAGCCGCTACAGTAATAACAGTATTATAGTATCCTTGTATCAAATTAGGCAATATTGAGTTAAGGATTTACTCCGTATTAGTTAATTTCAGTCAAATATAATGGCCGGAGCCTAACTTATTCTTTCAACTATCTAGAGAACTTGATGGTTTATACGCGAATGGTATGCAAAAACTCTTATCACAAAACATATACTACTAGTAACAAAAAGGGAAGGGTCTATATTGTGGTGAGAGTTTGGGTTGTTTGCTTTCACATGTCATATACTAAATTTTCTCAAATTTATTCAGATTAATGACTGACAAAATGATGTACTTGTTTGTAGCCAAAATGCTGTCGATAAGCAAAATAATGGAAGGGAACCATGTACATCGTACATGGAACATGGTGGCGAAAACTAAAAGGTACGAGTAGTCAATTAGCACGGGGGTTATGATTAGCCAAAACACAACGCATGAATGGAAAGCACATACCTCAAAAAATTACAACGAATTAAGTCCGGCAAGCATGACTAAACAATTGTGACATAGTGCGCCTTTTCTTTTTACAATAATTACAGAAAAATATGGCTAGTTATCTCGCATAATCATCCCTTCTCAAATTATCAATAGTTCAATACGAAAGTCTGAAAGTGTTTTGTCAAATTTTTTTGAATCGAAAGTCTGAAGTTATTAGATCCTTTCTGCCCTTCGCAAGTATTTTGATAATAAGTCGCAGAGTAACAAAATTGAAAACGATGTACACTTTTTCCTTTGAAAATAGATCAGATACTTCTACAATGTCATGAGTATTCAAACGTAAACTCAACATCAGGAACATCAATCCAGAGATTCCAGACAGCCTTCATTCTGTAACCCAGCAACTAAATAATATAATTCACAATCGCGAGAGTATATATTGCCGTCATGAGCAGTCTTCTACTCTTCTTGTTTTTTCTTTTGTTGGGCTCTAAAGGGGTCTAAGGGGAAGACGTGCTTTCTTTAATGTAACATTGTAACATTCCTGGTCAATAAACCTGCTGTCGAGTACACAATGCATGTCCTGGCCTAGCTAACACGTTATGCACTGCCACTACGGTGTATCTTCTCTTAAAAAAGATTTTGATGGAATATCTTATACTTGTAACTTGACTACAAAATTATGAAACATAACCAGTCAGCAAAGGGAAAGGTCCGATTATAAGTTGATTAACAGGCTAACAGCTATTTCTAAATGAAGTGGATGTACGTTGAATTTTCTATCAGTTATATGGAAAATAAGTGATGATATATCATCATACATAAGAGAGGATTCCCTGGCATATCTTAGGACCTAGATGATGAGGAATCAACGTTCATATTACAAGTACAAAAGCAAATCAATTACAATAGGTGCATAAACTTCAAATAAGTAGACTAAAAGATTCAAGTTTCAACCAAAGCATTCTATTTCTGCCTTTTTAATGGAAGGAGATTGATCACCCTTTCGCCTTTTTAGTGTGCTTGACAGATGGATGCTTTCTTTTCGTTTAATATATTGTCTCTTTTTGCACTCTCAGTGATTACAAACTACACTCATTTCATCAATTGCTTGCATACTTAAATCAAGATAAGCCATATCTAATCGTTGGTAGATGGAAATGGTGGCCCTTGAAAGTGAAATGTAAATCAAAAATTAAACAGAGAATTTGATGAAATGATTAACTTTGTAAAGATTCGATTGAAATAGAGTAATACAAAAATAGGATTTATATATGTATAATAAATTCGATGTAGTAAGAACGATTAGACCTGTCTTACTGGAAGTTCGATACATTTTTGCACTAAAGAAATAGTAAAACTCAATTGAATATTATGAGGCCATATTTACGTCAATTTGCAGTCAATTTCGTCCAGTTCAAGTATTAATTGAGATTGATTTAAGTTAAATGGACTTGTCTAGTTGTCTAGCATGAATTGCACAGCGTCTACTTGTCTACAAACCATTTCTTGAATTCCGCCGTTGCCATCATTTAGAAAAAGAAAAACAGTAGTTGTACTGCAGCTTGCTTTGATGAACATGTTAGATGTCGTAACTCTCAAGGTTTGAAAGTATGTACAAACGGATAAGCTTCCACATCCATCTCCATCACAAGGCGTCAGTGAAAGTTACCTGAAAATTCGTCCCTATGTGATTAGTCTTAGGATCCCAAGTGGAACATCATCTCATTAAGGAGTGTGCCAGTGTGGTACTGCTGATCAAGAATTCAAGACCCATCTGTTTCAGAGCCTAATTATCAAAACCTAAGTAATGACTAGTGACCTGTACAACGATCCAGAGAAAATTACACTTACGATTTTGCTTTTGCGATAAGATTCTTTCATTTGCACTAAATATACTGGTTTAGGCCCCCTTGTAGTGAGTTGAAGGCCCAGCTATCAATTTTCAAGAGTTTGTTTTAAATCAATTAGTTGTACCAACAACACCATTCAGTCATTGACAACCATTTTGCAAATAATCAGCTGGCATAACCCCGGCCAACCACACCGTGTCATCATATCATTCCATGTTGTGTTGATTTTGAAAATGAATAACTTAAGTCATGCTTCAAACTTATTATTAAACATGACTAAATTTGATGCCAACCCGCCCATTGTATTACCAGACTGTCACAGGTGTAATTTAACAGCAGTTTGCCAGACATGCCAGTTTCATCAGCAATCAATCAGCGTATGTGATAATGTGATATGCGAACAGTAATGCGACTATGCGAGCTTCACCATAGCTAAACCATGTCAATGAGAAGTGTTTAGACTGTCTAGTGATTTATTCTGAAAGTCTTGCATATGCAAAGGGGTTTGAGACGACTTGAATTTCGTGAGCAATATACTTACTAACCTCCCTCATAGCCAAGTCTAATCTGGAGTGCCATATTATCATTTCAGTAAAAAAAAAAAAAAACTATTAGGAACTAACGAGTTAAACATTCAAGGGAATACATACATCGGACACCCGGGTGTACCTTACTCCGTACACGCTCTTTGTTTATTTTCTCTTATTTAGGCCCAATACTACATAGAAAATAGAATTGAGTGAATTTCCAATGTTTACATATGGGTGTTTTGGATCGAGTCGTTTTCGATTTGTGTCGAAAGAAACATCTCCTTTGAAATCAGGCCTAATCCTGTGAAGTTGGTGTGTGGTGAGTGAATGAGATAAGGGAGAGAGGGGGAGAGAGGGGGAGACACGGTTTAATGTAGGAAAATGAGCTTTTTTTTCTTTCAATTTTGGGTGAGGTATACACTCAGCATCCACCTCAGCAAAGGCATGTGGTTTTTTGCCATGTCAGTAAGCGTTCACCGGAAACCACCCATCTGTTGATCATTAAACTGTTGCCATGAAAAATCGGGTAAGTTGGGATTATTCTGAGAAATATGTCAACTTGGAATTATTTTGAGATAATGCCCCCAACTTGCGATTATTCCCATCAATTTTGCCTATTTTGCCATTAATAAAATATGTGGGTTCAACTTTGCCACTTTTATGACTGTCATTTGAGGTTTAGCTTTTCCTTTTAACACATTTCCTTTGTCAGTTAAGAACAGACCTACTTTGCCCTCCTTCACATTTTGAACTCTTATTATACCTAAAAGGTTAAAACCTCAAAAGGTGCCAAACTGGATAGGAATAAACAACAGTCTGTGATTAAAATCTGTAAGAATCGGCGTCAAAGTAGACCTGAATTTGTATCTTTTACCAAACACATGATCACAATCATGCATATTAGCATAAAAACATGGCTGCCCCCACTTGAGAGTTGGCCACATGCTTAAGGACCATAATGAAGGGCCATGAAAACGATCAGACTAACCACAAGGTAGAAACAACTAAGCAATTGAAATAGGGAACGAATGACACAAAAGTATAGGCACAATTGAGCATAACCATAATCAAATTTGCACAGAATATACAGACAAAAAGAGTATCAATTACACACAAGTCTTTGCACCCCTTTCTTGCTGTGTATGTGTCCTCGAAAGTTTTAGCAACCCATCATCAAGACCCAGGACGACAGACCAAAAATTAAATTATCCAACATAGAGGAGAAAATAAAAAAAAGAAACCAAAGAATAAAATCCCAAAACTCCTGATAAAATGAAAATAGTACCCAAAAGGAGAGAAGAATAAATACTATAAAACAAGGAGACTTATTTGATAGTCACTTTGTTCTGAATGAATTGTAGTTTTTTTCTGAACTGAAAAAGGAGCGGCTTTTATCACTCAGAAGCCCTGACCTTAGACCTGTAAAGAAGCTTCTTTTTCTTGGTGCTTGTGTTCTCAATTGTAAGAACCACTTTCCCTTCCTCAGTGACCTTGAAACTGTCAAAGATAACTGGCTCATCTGTTGGTGACACCTTCTTAGTCTTTGCAATGTTTAGTGAGTATCCTCCTTCCTTAGCAGGTGTAAATTCAGCTCCGTAGTTTACTTCCCATCCAATTACTCTAAGTTCCCATACCAACTCAGCAGCCTACAAATTTTGACAATCCACAATTAATCAATAAAATTTACTCCAAAATAAATAAAAAGATGTAATTTTGATGTGTAATTTACCTAAACAACATGACTATTTCACCAACTAGTATTTCTTTTTTATCCTTAACTACAGACCCACCACACCTAAGTGTGCGACACAAATCAGGTCTAGATGTAATCGATAAACCGCGCGGACAATCAAAAATAAACTACGGTATGTAGTTGCATACTTGCATATAATAAGACATCAAACAACTGCCCATGCATCTTTTGGAAAGTATGTAATCAAGTCATCCACTAAGTTCCAAATTCTAGGTGAGGGTGACAACTAGAATCCAATGTAAACCGTAACCATAGATTTTCTTCAGTTACCACCTTACTAGAATCCAATACTACATCTACATGTAAAACCATCTTAATAAAAGAAATAAATAAAAACACCTAGAAGGGACTGAAAGGTACCTCAGTAAATGAGAACTCAATGGGATGTGTGCTTCCAGGCTTGAGGGTAACTTCAGTGACAGGGTCAGCTGGAGTGAACTCACTCTCCTCAACCTTGCTGTGTCCACCATAGTAAACTGGCACTTGTTCTGGTGATATGTACCTATGTTTCCAAACATACAGACAATTACATCAGTCAATACAATACATCATGAGGAGAGATAAAGGAATAGAGGAAAGGGGAGTTAAATTACTCACTTGAATAGTGTGTCAGCTGTCTTGGAAGGGCTAGCAAAGACAAACTTGCTCTTGCTCCTTGGGGAGAAAACAGTTAGGTAGATCCAGTTGTAGGCCAAATACCACCAGGAAACATTGATGCACAACTGTTTTTTACCACCCAAAACAAGTAAAAAAAAACATTATTAAATCTCACCCACAAAACAAGATCTAATTTTGCCAACAAAAAGGGTAAAAAAAACATAAACAATTAAACATACCTGTTTGGCAACAAACTCAGGATAATTGTCTTGGAGAATCTCAAAGAAACTGTCAATAACCTTAGAAATCTCCCTTTTACCATACCCAGGAGAGTTCTTAAGATCATTAACCAAAACAAAAGAGTTAATACCCTTAGGAGTAAAGTCAAGTGTCCTAATAGTCTTCTCAAGGAACTGAATCAACCACCTAAGAAACTTCTTCCTTTTCTCAGCATCAGAGAATGTATTCTGATAAAGCTCCTTATTCTGAAACTCTCCAAACACATTATAACAAACAAGTCTCCCTTGTTTGTCACTCCCATGAGTGAACACAACCTTCTCATAGTCACTCCCAAGGTCTTCCTCCAAAAGAGCATCAACCTCAAACTCCTTTCTCCATGCAACAGTGTTCTTGATCATTGTGAAAGCCTCCTTCACCTTAAAGTCCCTTGCTCTTAGGAACTTGAGGAGGATAACGTCGCTGCGGTCGTCTGCCAGGAGGGGAATTCCCCATATGGATACCTCCTCTGGCTCGATTGGCTCGGGCTCCGGCTCTGGGGCAATTGCTTGGGTTGGTATAGGCTCCTCCTCGGTTGCGGCCGGTGCTACGACCTCGACTATTGTCTCCTTGATTGCCTCCACTGTCTTCTCTAGCACCTCTATTGGGGTCTCCTCTGTTTTTGGTGCCTCTGCTTCCGGGGCCGGGGCCGGGACAGGGGCAGGTTCCTCTGTTTTTGGGGTTGCCTCTGTTTCTGGGGTTGCAGCAGGTTCCTCTGTTTTTGGGGTAGACTCCTCTGTTTCTGGGGTAACCTCCTCTGTTTTGGGGGTAGGTTCCTCTGTTTTAGGGGTAACCTCCTCTGTTTTAGGGGCAACCTCCTCTGTTTTTTTCTTGGAGAATTCATGCTTGTTAAGAGCTTCCTGAACAAGCTTCTTAAGTTCATCAAGGGCTTTACTTTGAGCCTCAGGAAGCTCACTCACAACATTAGTCTCTTCCTTAAAAGAAACTTGTTGGGTAATCTTCTTCTCATCTTTCTCAGCAACCTCCTCAGCTGGTTTCTCTTTTTCAGCCTCAGGTTCGGGGGTAGCTTCGGGTTTAGCCTCGGAAGGAACTTCAACCTTCTCAGCCTCCGGAACCACCACCTCTGGGGCCTTTGGTGCTGCAACTTCTTCAGCCATGAGATGATATTTTGGGTTTTGTTTTTTTTTCCTTTTTTTTTGGGTTTTTGTTTGTGGGTTGTAAAGAAAGACAGATGTGAGAATGTGAGAATAGGGGAAGGAGGGGGGTGTGAATATATATGAAGGGTGCGGGAGGCAAGAATTCTAGACGTTGGAGGAGAGAGAATGGAACACAGACTGTCAGAAATGGATTGACAGCTGCAATTTAGGGGAGCTTGTGGGACCTACTTCCAGCCCCCGTATTATACACAAAAACTTCTTCTACAGTACATTGCCCTACATGGCTACAACTCTATACGAGTACAACAACTAATGCTTTTTAAGAAAAAGAAAATAAAAGAAATCGGATATGAAATGAAGGAGAGAAATAATAATCCGCAGGTTAAGGTAATGTGGGCTATACTAGTTCTCAAAAAAAAAAATATGTGGGCTATACAGGAAGGCCTACAGGGACTAGGAGAGCATGATTGATGTGCATCATTTGTATGAATATTCACTTCTGGAGTATAATTGTATAAAAATGTCGAAAACAACCTCTTTATTTAGATAGACAAGGATAAGGTTTGTCTACATGCCCCCAAACACCCTTATTAATGTGGATTTATACTTGGTTTGTTATCGTTCTTGTTGTGATGGAGTATAAAAATGGAAAAATTCGTGAATTTAGTTTTCATGTGTTTGCGTAAAACACAACCATGGAAATTAAATCACTGTATCAAACCGTAGTAGAAGATGGCAAATACCAGATCATTTTACCGTTGTGTAGATTTTCCATGCTCCAATTATTAGTTAGTTGCATTTTTACCTTTTAAAGTTCTTTCTCTTTATGCAACCGCTGTTATAGTGCTGTAGTTTTCTTTGTCCTGCTGTTTCTGATTGTTTGAAACGGCTGCGCAGTGCATAGATTGATTAGGGTCTCTTTGCTTATCTGTATTCTATTTTCTCTAAATTATTCCATGCAACTACTACTATGCAAGATCAGGTCAAAACCGCCTGGGTTTATTCCTTGACTCATCATCTGCGTAATCTGTTTTTCATTCGTTGAGATCAGTATTTGATAATCTTATTTAAAGGCCATTCTGGGAGGAGTTGGATCATACTAATCAAAAAAATCTCAAGATTTGATGGCACATAAATTTGATAACTTTGGCCTGATTTTTTTCGGTTTTTAACGATTGAACTGATCTTTTCATAAATTAACTGAAATGTGCTGAACTTATTAAACTTATGTTGAGTTGTCACACAATTATTTATTAAAATTCCATCACTATTGGGTTTTTCGGAAACTAAATAGTGTGACCTTTTTAATGACACAAAGAATTATGAACGAATATCAAAGTCACAACTTTTTAAAATCATATAAAATGAGTTAAATTGAACTATACAAATCTGGACATAAGCTTCTAAGAAGTTGAAAAAACAAGCCATTTTTCCTGTTGGCAAGGTGAGTGATATTTTCTCTTTTCCGGAACATGTAGGTACGTTCTCACCTATATGCATCATGTTTTTTTCAACTTCTAGTAAGTAGTAACCCCCTTTTCAGTTTCAATTCACTTTAGTAACCTTCGGCTTTTTTTATATGTTATTGAAACGGTCTCACTATATAGTTTTATAAATGATCTGACTATTGATATAATACAGCTCGACTCATCTCTTTTGATCGTAAGAAATTGTGACATCGATATACATTCTTAATTCTTTGTATATCATTGTAAATGTGTCACTGTATATATTCACTAAAGCACAATGTTTCACACTATAGAATTTTAACAAATAATTATATATCAAAATAATTAAACAAAAGTTTAAGTTCAACACATTAAAGTTCATTTCATTTTTTAGGAATTCTGTTCAATTTAGTCTTTGTAATCTGGGAAAAGAAACATGGAGAAGTTCATAATTTAGTGAGTTTTCTACGGTCCTACCCCAATTGTTAACTTGTTTTAACCAGAACTTCGCTTATGCGATGGATTCATCAAGGTAAATTGAAGAACAAGAGTGATGACATTCGGACAAAAGATACTCAAAATTTCGATTAAGCAAGGGACTAAGGGAGGCTCGGAGCAGAAGTCAAATTATTAAATGAACCTTAATAATTTAATTTATATTGTCGGAAAGTAATTTAATTTTTGTTAAATGGAGTAATGCTTGACAAAAACAAAAACAGAAATTCCAATACCGCTGTTTGTAGATTTTATTCCCGTCGAACAAATGATGGGACAGAGTAACATGTCTGTCAATCACGCAGATAAAATCGGCGGAGGACCACCTTCGTGCTGACCACGACGACCAAGGTACTTAAACCGCCGCAATAAACGTGTCGATTTATAGAAGCTTGAGTCGTGAATTCTTTCATGTCAGCTTGTAAATTGGCTTCGATTGATTAAGGATTTCAAAAAGGATTTATACAGAGTAATTTCATTGCTCGTATTTTTTTGTTAGGTAAATTATCAATTTGATTATTATTTTTTAGTGCGAATTTTGTTACTCCTAATTTACGAAGCACTGTACCACTGTACCAATAGTTTGGTAATTCGTCTGTACTTAATGAATAGTTGAATACAGAGTACATGAATAAACAAATGCAAGTACGTAACAGGGAGCTGCTTGTCAGAGTGCCTTTAATCATTCATGCGACTAGAAGGCAATAAAAGTAATCGCACAAAGCTGCTGATTGGTTTTTTCTTGGATATCTTTAGTTTTGTATTTTTACTTTATTTTAGATTTTGTATTGAAATTCAGACTTTTTCAATCCAAAAGTAAGGTATAAAAAGGAAAAAAGACACCAATGCTTATAAAGTTGCAAACAGTAGGGGTTATATTTTGTTCGTCGGTAAGGACTTGCAATGAAAGTTTGAAGACGAACTGAACTGAAAAAATGAAGATAATGAAAAATATAACTAAAATTGAACTAAACTATAACACTACATACAAACAAAACACGGTCTAATTCAACCCTACAACCGGATATACCAAGCATGGTACAATCCAATTCAAAAAAAAAAAAACTAAAAAGACCCATTTTCACATTCTCTCTTTTCACTAATTACCGGCCAACACCAATCTCCGTCCACTCACCCATATCCAACACCTCCACCCTAATGAGTAAATAACCTCCCTTTCAATGTCCATAATGGTAATCGAACCCGGATCTCTTGTATGGAAATCAAGGTCGATTACCACTAGAACAACTCTAGTTGGTTTTGATGAGCATTGCCATGTATCATGCAGGAACAAGTGCAGACTGGAATATACGTGCCTACATGTTCATTGTTTTATTCTTCTGCTAATTAACGAAGAAGATCTTTCTTCTCCTACCTCTTTAGTTTTTTATTCTTTAAAAATAAATAAATTTTGAACAATGTATACTGTCTTCCATTTGATGCGTATACAATCCTCAATCTTTGGCTGCTCTCATAAGAGTAATAGAAGTGTGTAATTGAGCCATGGTGCAAATGATAAAGCTAATTGTTGATTGTGTGTTTGTCAGTGTGATGAAATATCGAAGCTCCACCTCGCATCTACCTGGTTTATCGTGGTAGGTAAGTCCTTGGGGTTTACTCTCCGATAATCATTAGAAAAGGGCTGGCTTTCAAAGTTTAAATAGCCTGGCTATAGCTTACTGATAATGAAGTATAGATACTCGGCTTTTCCCTTTTCAAACTGCAGTTGTCAAAGAACAATTATTGAGGCATGAGTATCTTCAAATGATTGCAATTCTCGTTAATCAATTTACAACAATTTTAATTCGTAAATGTTAAGTACATGCATATCAAGTTATCACTGCTACAATTGTTAAGCACCAGGCCAGGATAGTTCTTGATATACCTTTCAATATTTTGTGCTTATTATATTTGGCACTTGAATTAATCATATATATTACATATTAATGGCGAGAATTTTTCATCCTCTAGCTAGTATCATTTGAATTACACTTCGATAATGATCAGTTTAAGCGACCCAAATTTTATTAAGACTTGGAGCCCGACAGGATAAATCTTCTATCGTGCCAAGAAAAATTTGTCTTGCGAAAATAGTTAAACAGGTTTGCCTCTTTCGCATTTTTCTGGTGCTGATGTGAGCGAATTAAGCAGTACGCGTAAGTACGCCACCTCTAATAATGTCCCTAAAGGTCGCAGCACTGTTTACAACTAATGGGTGAGTTTGGGGTTGCTGTCAAGTGTTGTACTGTAGGAAGTGCGGTAGT
>ONZK01000015.1:41545-88680 GCA_900322385.1 Pharnaceum exiguum | reverse complement strand
ACCTACAGCTGTAGAATAGGTGAGGTGAAAAAACAGCTTTCAAATCTTATTTTTGGAAAGTGCTTTCACTCAAAGCACTTTTGTAAAAACTACCAAACACCTCCAAAAAATAAAAGTGCTGCCGAAATCACTTTGAAAGCACTTCTACCTCAACCCCAAACGCACCCAATAGCTTTCAAATTTGGCGTATTGTTAATAAGACACAATTTTCTTATAGAGTTGCAGTACATCTCATGGTATGAATATCAAACAAATATACCTACAAGATACTAATAATGTGTCAAATTATCATGTTAATCAATAATCAGTATCAAGCAGAATATTTCTTCACTAATACGGTTGCGATAGCCAATGATTGCCGAGCGGCTCAATTGCTGTGGCTTCTATAATGACAGGCATAGACCAACTGTCACAAGGTATACGTATATATAAATATACAAATTAAATGAATATGATGGTATTTGGGAAAACTATAGAAAATCCTTTATACCACGCTATTGCATTTTTCGACGACCAAAGTAGATTAGTATAATTTGATCAAATTCGAACATTATGATGGCAAGACATACGTTGAGAGACATGGCGGGGCACTGATGATTGTAGAAGCCTTGAATGATTACATTAACACAGGAGTTTTTGTAGGGAACAGGTCAGAGGACAGAACATAAAGATGCACGAAATGCAATTTGTGACAATTTGGTCATTGTTGGGTAACGGCGAATGGATAAAAGCGAAAACATACAACATTAGTAATAATATTTGTTATGCACAATTGCACATTGTCGTATTTATAGCAAATTGGTTGGGTAGTCATGCTCAAACTCATTAGAATTGTGATTGATAAGGTAATGCAAAAACTTATGTGAGACGTTTTACATTGTGGCGTCAATGTTCTATCACCGTTTTCTGTTTCTTTCTGTTTAATGTACTGGGCCTGTTTCTTCCGTTTTATTGGGTACCCTCATGGAGTATGCAAAGACAAAATTGATTGTTCAGCAAAATATTTGCAATTTCTCCTTTCGCTTTCAAAAAAAAAAAAAAATTTTGCCATTTTCGGATCCAGTGTACCTTGCATCTTACATCTTACTTTGTATGTTGATAATTAAATATTAGGCATTATCTTTTTTTTTTTTATAGGAGTAAGACCTAAATTAATGGAGATAGACAAGGTGAGTATACATACAAGGTACAACTGGGTAAACCATGAAAATACTCGAGTCTTTTTCTATTCACAAAAAATTATGTGAACCCGTTTTATACATGAGAAAGTAATGAAACCGCGGCTAAACAATAATGAACTCAATCACCCAATCTCATAGAAGAAACGCTTTTCTATTTTCTATTTGTTGCAAAGGATGGGAGGACCCTGATATTTTGTGCCTCAATGCTTTTACAATAATGTTCACCAATTCTGAAATTTAGGTTTTTGGGTCGGCCTGCTATCGCTCAACATTGTACTCTATATCAAGAGCTATAGACTGAAAGATATTAATACTCTAAAACTAATTCAATGCTAATCAAATTACTCGTATATACAGTTACCAACTAAAAAATTTTGAGCAGAGAATTGGACAATAGTGGTATTATACAATGTTTTTCTTACTCTGTATCTGACTGTGCACAGTTACATTCCTCCTAGCTTGCAGATTTTTCACTTATTCTGATGACATTATTCTGATGACATTATTCTGATTAGAAATGCAAGACAAACCTGAAAACGGCCATTTCTACAGCACTTACACCAGCAAGCTAATTAGCCAATCGAAGTATTCGAAGACTCCAGGTGACCTCGGTTCAGATTATCCGCAAACCAGCTGTCACCTCCTCGAGTGGTACTTTTATCATGGCGGATATGACACAGCTGTGCAACAGGGTCCGACGCCATAAACACCCAAAGAGACTGAAAGGCTGCACTTTCGATTCAGTGAGTATCTGCTTACTTGGTTGTAGAAGAATCTTGAAGGCTTAACTTTGTGAGTATTTCGCATACTTGCAACTATGAACCTAAGGAAGCGAGCTAATGCCACCTTTACACAGAAAAGTCTATATACTTGAGGAGTTTAAGGCAAGCTCCAAACCAGATTTGACAGCCCGGATAAGTCATCTGAGAGTGTTGATTTCAGCACATTATTGGGTGACATTTTTCCTGTTATATGTGTAGCACTTGGCAATATACGCGAAAACAGCGACTTCTACAGCACTTATACCAGCAAGTAGCCAATAGAAGTAATCAAGGTGACCTCGGTTCAAATTATCAGCAAACCAACTGTCTCCACTGCAAGAGGTAATTTTATCAACGAAGGAAACGACTAAGCTGCTCAATAGGCTTCCCAGGCCAAAAACGCTCAAGCAAAGTGCAAGACCCACACTTTTTAGTTCAGTTGGTACTTCGTCATAGAAGAACTCTTGAAGCCCAACCGTAGTGAACAAATCTGTAATACCAATCAGTGCAAACTGTGGAGCAAGCCACCAACAGCTCATGGGAACAGTTTCATCAGGTGAGTCGATTAATCCATATTGCCGAGCTGTAGCTAGGCGTTCTGTCTCTACCACAGCTGCAACCACCATGGCGATAAAAGAAAAAAACATACCTATCCCAATTCTTTGCAGCACTGTGATTCCAGACGGTTTTCCGGTCAATGATCGAGCAAAGGGGACAAAGATAAAATCATAGATGGGAATAAATATGACAGTGGTGAGGTCGCTGAAAGATTGTAATGAGGCAGATGGGATAGTGAAGTTTGGCCCCAGTGATCTATCCATAGTAACACCTTGCTTGACGAAGAAAGTTGAAGATTGTGCATATCCAATGGCATATATCATGCTTATTAGCCATATAGGGAATAGCCTCAGTACAGCCTTGGCCTCCTCAACCTCCCCAATAGTGCATGCTCTGCCATTGTCCTCTGAGCTATTTGGGGCAACCAGAGCTTTATCAAGGAACCTGTTACACACAAAACAAATGCAGAAAGTTTCAAATCTCAAATTAGTTGTTAATTTGTGCATTGTGCATCCGAAACTAAATTTGCTGGCTGGGCTGATGAGAGTTCACTACTGCAGGATGTTCGGTGTACTGGCCATATTGGAAATACAAAAATCAACATGTAATATGAATGACCATTGACTTTGCGGAAATATAGGATTGGATGATGTCAGAATTGCCTCAAAATAATCAAATCTAAGAGAACAACAACAACTCAGTATAATCCCATCTCGGATAGGGTACTGAGGAGGTTTGATGTATACAGCCTTACCCTGAAAATCGGGAGACAATCAAATCTAAGAGAAAGATGAGTAAATTGTAATACATGAAAGCTGGCCCACTAATCTTATCAAGGGATTTCTCAGACAAATTTACAGAAACACAGTGTTTCACTTGTGAATTGACATTGTGCAGCCAACAGTTCCAGATAGCAAAATTGCAAATATATAGGGATTTGAATACTGAAATAGAATCATTTACTTGAATTGTTCCGAGCAATTGTGAGGAGGGAATCCTTGGGCTTCCTCTATGACCTGTATTTTTGAAGTTTTAGTACACCAATTCTTTGCTGCAGCAGCAAACACTTCACCAATCCTTACAAACGCACCACGCTCCTCGACTTTGGTGACATACCTGTACTTTGTACTGCCAAGCAGAAACACCACTAGTGCAATTGTCATAATAATACATGGAATTCCAAATCCAAGGGCCCAATCAATGTTATCCTCGATGTAACTTAAGACATTAACACCAGTTAAAAGACAGCAGACCACGCCAAAGGTCCACCAGTTAAAGAATGAGCTCTTGGCTTTGCTTTCCTCGGGATCTTGTGCATCAAACTGGTCTGCTCCAAATGCTTGCCCGCAGGGCTTATGACCAGCTTGCCCAATGGCGACAACATATAGGGAAGAGAAGATTGCAATCACTTGGAGATCACCGGTCCAGGGCAATACACTTGAAAGTGTCAGCAAGGCCAACCCCTTTCATAGATTGAGATGGGAAAGGACTACATTAGAAGTAGATAATATTTAAAACAAGCTAGGTATTATCATCTCATACTAGAGAGAAAGGTACATGGTCATTACCATCTTGGCTAGTACCCTTTTCTAAACTAAATCTAAGTATGTCAATACAAATGTCTGAACTTTGTATATAACTATGTTAACATTCCAATCACAGGACAATCTCTTCTTTCTTGTGGACGGCTACTTGTATGGTACTCCTCAAAACCTCCGCCATCCCTTAACAATAATAAATGGAAAGTTGGACAAGCGATGAGGCGAGCCTATAGTAAGCTATTGAAGTTAAAGGGTGCCAAGAATATTCACAATGGTCAATCAATTAGACTTTAATGGAATGCTGAAATGAAATGCTATCCTATACTAGCTAGGTTGTTGAAAGCATTATATATGACTTGTGAAGTTATGAGACAGCACAAGCAAGCTAGCAAAAGAACTAACAAGTGCTGCAAAAATTAAACAGACCTAGCAAATTCAAGAAAACGGGTTTTTACCAAGATGTAAATGATGGAAGAAATAACAATCATCCGATAACGACCCAGAAAAGCATCAGCAACAACAGCACCCACAATTGGGAGGAGAGAGGAGATGCCACTCCAAGCGTTGACATTTGCAGCAGCAGCTGCAGTTGACTGCCCCAACGGTCCAGTCAGGTAGTTAACCAAGTTAGATGCTATACCATAATAAGCTATCTTTTCTGCCACTTCCACTCCTGTAAAGAAACTTTGATCAACAAAAGTTTTTACGAATATATATGCATGTGATCAACTCACACTGTCACACACTGATACATACATGCAGTAAAGAAATTAAAGGTTCGAAGTTAGTAGCAGGCCAGGCCAACCTATGATGAAAGACGCAGACCTCCAACCTCCATGCTTTGATCGAATTGCTGGACGGCCTTTGTAGTCCACAGCGCTACAGACAATATCTTCATGATCATGGGGTAGGAGAGGGATATCCATATCCATGGTGGCCTCCGTTCTCTCTCAACAGATGATGATAATAGTTGATGAAAAGCTAATTAATACTATACGTACCGTTATAATCCATTGCCGTGACGAATGATCATGATAAGGAAATTAGAATAAATATGGACAAAGACACGTCTTGATAAGTTGTTGACACAAACACTCAAAGTGAGTCAGTGATCAGTGATGACTGATGAGGTACAAATATAATAACAAAAAATGTGCATGGTACAGAAGTCACGGGTGGTCTATTCATGCTACATGATTGCTGTTTAATTCTCTTTCTCCAACTTCTTCAGTGAAGAAGGTGGCAATGCATAACGATTAACGACAGTACACTGGCATGGCAAAAGCACGTCACTTTAAGATATGTCATTCATGGCAGTGAGTACTACTTTAATATATGCTATTTCACACCCAAGTGCATTTAATTTTGCACTTGCAGGCAAACGTAAGGGTATCTAGCTACATTAAAATATGAAAACCAGCTACAAACAAGTTATTTATCCATAGTAACACCTTTGTTTTGGTGAGCAAAAGTGAATACTGTGCAAATACCATTTCATACATAGATCAGTAATGGTGTAGCCTTGATAACCGTAATAACAGCCTCTGCCTCCTCAACCTGGTTGATGAGCAACGTAACATAAGCCTAATTCAGAAACCTGTCACATCGATGAAACCAATAAAAACCAAGTAACGATGAAATACATTCCCAATTATTGCACTTCTTTTCTCATGGAAAGGTGCATATAAGCAGTAGCTTATGTGATGTTGATGCTCAACGATAGCATTTCTCATTAAATAAAGATGTTCACCTTTTAAGAATTTGGAAGAGGCTTTACATTCATGTACTAACAGCTACAGCTTTACACAGAAAAGTCTTTACACTTCAGGAGTTTAAGGGAAGCCCACAATAAGTCATCCTGGAGTGTTGATTTCAGCATATAATTATGGGTTGACATTTTTCCTGTTATATATGTAGGACTTTGCAATAATGGTGAAAGCAGCAATCTCTACTGCACTGACACCGGCAAGTAGCCAATAGAAGTAATCAAGGTGACCTCGGTTCAAATTATCAGCAAACCAACTGTCTCCACTGCAAGTGGTGATTTTATCAACGAACGATATGACTAAGCTGCTCAACAGGCTTCCCACGCCAAAAACGCTTAAGCTAAGTGCAAGACCCACACTTTTTAGTTCAGTTGGTACTTGGTCATAGAAAAACTCTTGAAGGCCAACCCTTGTGAACACATCTGTAATACCAGCCAGTGCAAACTGTGGAGCAAGCCACCAACAGCTCATGGGAACAGTTTCATTTGGTGAGTCGATTAATCCATGTTGCCGCGCTATAGCTAGGCGTTCTGTCTCTACCACAGCTGCAACCACCATTGCGATAAAAGAAAGAAACATACCTATCCCGATTCTTTGCAGCACGGTGATTCCAGACGGTTTTCCTGTCAACGATCGAGCAAAGGGCACAAAGATGCAATCATAGATGGGGATAAAGATGACAACGGAGAGGTCACCAAAAGATTGTAATGAGGCAGATGGGATAGTGAAGTTAGGCCCCAGTGATCTATCCATAGTAACACCTTGCTTGACAAAAAAAGTTGAAGATTGTGCATATCCAATAGCATATATCATACTTATAGCCCATATAGGTAATAGCCTTAGTACAGCCTTGGCCTCCTCAACCTCCCCTATAGTGCATGCTCTTCCACTGTCCTCTGAGCTGTTTGGGGTAACCAGAGCTTTATTCAGGAACCTGTTACACAAAAGCAAATGCAGAAAGTTTCATATATCAAATTAGCTGTCAAATAAGTGCAAACCCTCAAAACTATAATTTGTGCATTGTGCAAGTGAAACTAAATCGGCTGGCTGGGGCTGATGAAAGTCCCACTGCAACTGAAAGTTGACCACGTTGGTGAATTGGTTGGAAACACAAAACATTAACTTGTAATACGAATGACTAGGCTGATCATTGCCAGGAGCTCAGAACTAAACCAGGTCAGATTTCCCTCAAAAAGAAGAAAAAGAAACTCAAGAAAGATGTGTAAACCATGAAAAGCTGGCTCCCCAATCTTCTCAAGGGATTTCTCAGACAAATTTACAGAACTAAATAGTGTTTCACTCGTGAATTGACATTGTACTGCCAACAGTTCCAGATAGAAAAAATGCAATTATATAGGGATTGAGGAATGAATACTGGAATAGAATCAAGGAATACTGGAATAGAATCATTTACTTGAATTGCTCCGAGCAATTGTGAGGAGGCATTGCTTGGGCTTCCTCTATCACAAGTACTTTCGATGGTTTAGTATGGAAATTCTTCGCTGCAGCAGCAAACACTTGACCAATCCTTACAAAAGCACCACGCTCCTCTGCTTTGGTGACATACCTGTAGGTTGTACGGCCAAGCAGAAATACCGATAGTGCCATTGTCATGATAACGCATGGAATTCCAAATCCAAGGGCCCAATCAACGTTATCCTCAATATAATTTAAGACATTAACAGCAGTTAACATACTGAAGACCACGCCAAAGGTCCACCAGTTAAAGAACGAGCTCTTGGCTTTGCTTTCCTCAGGATCTTCTGCATCAAACTGGTCTGCTCCTAATGCTTGCCCGCAGGGCTTATGACCAGCTTGCGCAATGGCCACAACATATAGGGAAGTGAATATTGCAATCACTTGGAGATCACCGGTCCAGGGTAAAACACTTGAAAGTGTCAGCAGGGCCAACCCCTTTGATAGATTGAGATGGGAAAAAAAGAACATTAGAAGTAGATAGTATTAACAAGCTATACTAGAGAGAAAGGTACATGGTCATTACCATCTCGGCTAGCACCCTTTTCTATACTAAATCTAAGTGTTTCAATAAAATGTCTGTACTTTTCATATAGCCATGTTACTGACAAAACATTCCAATCACAGGACAGTCTCTTCTTTCTTGTGGAAGGCTACTTGTATGGAACTCCTCAAAACCTCCCCCTTCAACTTCAACTTCAAGATTAATGGATGGACACATGATTCTATGAGCCTGTTCTATAGAAAGCTATTAGAGTCAATGTATGTCATGTATGTTCAAAAGGTTTAATCAATTTGATTTCAAATGGTAGCAAGCACACTGCATTGAAATGCTTTCCTATACTAAACAGTATTATGAGACAGTACAAGCAAATAAGTAACTAACAAGTGCACAAATAGACCAAGCAAATTCAGGAAAAAATGGGTTTTTACCAAGATGTAAATGATGGAGGAAATAACAATCATCTGATAACGACCCAGAAAAGCATCAGCAACAACAGCACCCACAATTGGAAGGAGAGAGGAGATGCCACTCCAAGCGTTGACATTTGCAGCAGCAGCTGCAGTTGACTGCCCCAACGGTCCAGTCAGGTAGTTAACCAAGTTAGATGATATACCATAATAGGCTATCTTTTCTGCAACTTCCACTCCTGTAAAGAAACTTTGATCAGAAATCCAACAAAGCATTACTACCCAACAAAATTTTTACGACTATGCATGTAATCAACCTACACCTTGATACAGTAAAGAAAGTTTCCAAGATATTAGCTGGCTGGCTAACCTATGATGAAAGACGCAGACCTCCAACCGCCATGCTTTGCTCGAATCGCTGGGCGGCCTTTGTAGTCCACAGCGCTATAGACAACATCTTCATGGGGTAGCAGAGGGATATCCATGGTGGCCTCCGTTCTCTCTCCCCAGATGATTGACTCCCACCCAAAATGAACAGTCAGTTTTAAAAGTTTATGAAAAGTTAATATTGTTTTTAACTTATTATTATCCAATGCCGTGAAGAATCATGATATGGAATTTAGAAGAAAGAGGACACGTCTTGATCAAGGAATTGTTGACAAGATCACTGACAGCTACTCATGTCCTTATAAAACAAAATCGTGATACAGAAGCTCTTCTCGTGCTACATGAGTGTAAACAGGAAAAAATAAAATATCTTCGCTAAGAATATCATACTACGTGTCTACGTACTATTCAATGACATGCACATTTGATTATACAACATAAAAAGCTTATTACTGTATGTACAGAGATGTTTCAAAATTATATCTTGTTACTCTCTGCATATGTAATAATTTTCCTGTTATATATGTAACTCTTGGCAAACCACAAAAATAGAGCGATTCCCACTACACTTAGCCCAGAAAGTAGCCAGTAAAAGTAGTCAAGGTGAGCTCGATTAAGATTCGTAGCAAACCAACTCGTTCCTTCACCACTGGTGGTAATTTTGTCGATCGCAGAGATGATAAAGCTGCTCAAAAGGCTGCCTGTGCCAAAGACGCTTAAATAGAGCGAAAGACCCACACTTCTAAGTTCATCTGGTACTTGGTCATAGAAAAATTCCTGTAAGCCAACCATGGTGAACACATCAGCAATTCCAAGCAGTGCATACTGTGGTGCGAGCCACCAAATGCTCATCGGGATAGTTGAATTTGGTGAATCGATCAATCCATGTTCAAGAGCGGTTGTCAAGCGTTGTTTCTCCACAACAGCTGCAACTATGATCGTGAAGACCGAAATAAACATCCCTGTCCCTATCCTTTGCAACGTTGATATTCCAGAGGGTATCCCAGTCAAGCCTCTAGTGAAAGGGACAAAGAAGCCGTCATAGATGGGAATGAAGACTACAATGGAGAGGTACATAAAAGATTGCAATGAAGCAGCTGGTATTGAAATACCAAATCCAATAGATCTATCCATAGTAACACCTTGCTTGGTGAACAAAGTTGAATATTGTGCAAATACAATGCCATAGATCAGACTTGTTGCCCATATTGGTAATAACCTTAAGAGAGCCTTTGCCTCCTCAACCTGATTTACGCCACATGCTTTGCCACTATTCTCTGTACCATTATGAGCAACCAAGGCTTTATTCAGGAACCTTTCACATAAATGAAATACATTATCAGTATCACATAATGATTAACTACAAAGGTGATGTTACTTTTTGATGTCAAATTATTGCATTGCTTTTCTCATGAATCAAAGATATTACTCTTTATTAGCAAAGAAGTTGGGAAATAGTGGGGACACAGCAGATAACAACCATCTGAGATATCTTTCATAAATGGCTAATTGGCTAGCACTTTCTTTTTAAGAAATTTGGCTTTACCTGAACTGTTCTGATCTATGGTGGGGAGGGTGTCCTAAGGCTTCCTCTGGGACATCAATGGCTGGATACTCACTGTGCCAATTTCGAGCTGCTGCTACAAATACTTCACCAATTCTCATGAATGCACTTTGCTCCTCAACTTTGGCGATATGTCTATATGTAGTGGTTCCAAGTAAAAATACCACTAATGCAACAGCCATGATGATGCATGGAATTCCAAATCCAAGGGCCCAGTCAATGTTGTCTTGAACATAATTTAAAACCGTAACTGCAGTTAATGGACCAATACACACGCCAAAATACCACCAATTAAAGAACGAGCTTTTGGCTTTGCTTTCCTGAGGATCTTGTGCATCAAACTGATCTGCCCCAAATGCTTGGGCACAAGGCTTATGTCCAGCTTGCCCAGCAGCAACAAGGTATAGAGAAAGGAAGATTGCAATTGCCTGGAAATCACTAGTCGAAGGCAACGTAGTCGAAAGGGTTAACAAGCCCAACCCCTGTGATTAATTGAAAAGGAAAACCATAGGGACAACCAGAATGTGAGATTTGGATTCTGGATATCAAATGACATAGGTATGACCAAAAGATATGTGTCCTAGTAAGGAGAAGACGGAGATTACTCCGATCAAAATGCAGCGAAACAAAAGAAAATCCTAATCAAATTTGAAAATTTCCATTGGCTAGCAGCTTAAACATAACTAAAAATGTCCATATTATAGTAAAGCACTCCTAGATTTTTTAAGCCACCTAGTAGCCCCATCCACAGGTAATCTATTTGGCAAACCAGTTAACAAGCAAAAGCGAAAAAAGAGAGGGTTTACCAAGATGTAAATGATGGACGAGGCAATTATGGTACGATAACGACCAAGAAACGCATCAGCAACTATAGCACCCAGAATGGGCAGAAGAGAGCCAAAGCCACCCCAAGCATTGACATTTGCAGCAGCAGCTGCAGTTGACAGCCCCAATGGTCCAGTCAAGTAATTAATCAGGTTGGATGCTATTCCATAATAAGCTATCCTTTCTGCAACTTCCACTCCTACAAATCAAAACCAAGTAATTAAGGAACTAAGGGTCACATTTCAGTAAAAGCTCACCAACCCACTTTCTAATTTGCATTAAAGATTCACACTTTATGGTATATGAATATCAAGATCAAGATCAAGCAAGTCTTCAAGAGAATCACATGGCTACTTATCATTTCAGCTACCCACAATTCCATTCCTACATTCTAGAATCTCAAAAGATCAGACAATTTCTCAAACAACCCACTTGCTAAAAATGCCAAAAAGATCCAAACTTTATGATAGTTCATCATTTTCTGTCACCTTAGATTCTCAGAAGTCAGAACCAACAAAACACACACAAACCTAGTATAACACAACAACCCAATTGCCAAAACTGCATAAAGATCATAACTTTATCATAATTCATACTAAACCCACTTGCAATCTTTTCAGTTATTCTACCATCTGTCATTTATTCTATCATCTGCACAAAGTGGCACCATTTATGAATCCCCAACAAAATCCCAACTTGCTAAAATTGCATAAAGATTGAAACTTTATACTGTATTTCAAAAAACAATGTCATTTCTTCAAGCAAAGAGGAAAACCTGAGGCAAACCTATGATGAAATATGCAGATGTCCAGCGGCCATGCTTTGACCGAAGTGCAGGGTGGCCTTGGTAGTCAACAGCACCATTGACAGTGTCTTGTTGTTGTTGTATCAGTGAAGTTTGGAGGTTAGATGGAGCCATTTGTCTGCCCCCTTTTAAGCGTTGACCTGTATGCTTATACTGAGGTTTTTGCAACTATCCATTATCTTATTAGTTATTACTATACTGTTTCTGGAAAAATAAAAAATGGGACAAATTAGCAGTGTTATGGAGTCACAAAAGGCAAAAGCACGGTTAACCTTGTACTGAAGATTATTGTACTTTGTACATGTGTCTGGAAAATTTATTACCTTTGATAGTGCATGTGAGTAGGGAATTTAAATAAGACCGGGCAAACGGTTCAATTCATTCTAACTTACGTACTTATTTTCGGATCGGGTAGCTGTTCTAGTCCATTTCGGTTCAGTTTATTTTTGGTTTATTACGAGTATTTTTTTAAACCCCGAATTGACAATTTGGTCAATTTTGTGACATACAATGGACATTTTGGTTAAAAAAGTTACAATGTGGACATTATGGTCAATTTTGTAGCTTTGGATGGACATTATGGTTAATTTTATAGCTTTGGATGGACAATATGGTTAATTTTGTTATTTTGGGTAGACAAACTCATCAAATTATTACAAATTCCTAATAAAAGTATAAGAAAATAGTCTTTTTATATGTTTGGGTTTTCATTTTTAAAAATAAAAAAAAGATAATAATTAACCAAAAAGGGAATATATTTCATTTTTGAAAAAGTAACTTTACAAAAGAACTACAAATAGAAAATGTATTAGAAATGAAAATTTCATCAAAAATTCTTTTAAAAAATTTATATGGCTTTTTCAAAGCTCCTCAAAACTAATATTTTATTTTTCTAAGTTATATGGATTTTTCTTTTTATAAATTTCCAACTTAACTTAATAATTTTTGTGGATCCTTTTGAAAGTGCCTTGTAAAAGAATGATTTTCCCATTTCGGTTAATTACTTTTTATGTTTAAAGAACCCCAAAATAAATTTAAAATGAAAAAAAGATTATTTAGTAACAAAGAACATCCTTGAAAATAAAAAAGTTCATTTTCTTATATTTTTATTACGAATTTGTAACAATTTGATGAGTTTGTCTACCCAAAATAACAAAATTTAACCATATTGTCCATCCAAAGCTACAAAATTAACCATAATGTCCATCCAAGGCTACTAAATTGAACATAATGTCCACATTGTAACTTTTTTAACCAAAATGCCCATTGTATGTCACAAAATTGACCAAATTGTCAATTCGGGGATTTTTTAAACCTTTTAGCTTTAAAACGCATTTTGAATACATTTGCTATAAAATTTTCGAATCCACCTCAATTCGGTTCGGGTTAAACTAGGTCTCGAGTTGTCTTCACTCTTCAGGTTATAACTTTTGGGTCTATTTCGAGTTGGGTCTATTGCGGGTTTCAAGTCAGGTGATCGAGTTCGGGTCGATTTTGCCGGTCTATAAAGATGATTTCTTCCAAAGTTGCTCAATAACTCAATAGTTAGTGGTCAATCCCACATTAAAATACATTTCTTGTTTGTGTGTATGGTTTCTGTCAAGTGTACATACTGAAAAGGTCATACCTAAATTAGACCAAAAAAAAACAAAGTTCATACCTAAATACCTTAATTAGGAATAATAACAATTGGTCAGATAAGATAAATGCTTTCCATCACCAAACGCCCATCCATCTAATGAATCTGCATTTTCCATTGTACACTGTTTACTGATACTGTACTGGGTTCCAGGCTTCCAGCAATACAAATATTAAATTACACAATTGGGTAGCACAAACTTTACAAGGCAGGCCTACTTCAAGTTTCATACAACAGAAGACAGAACCATAATATCAGACCTTCCCTTTCTTGTGTCTTTTGGTCTGTCCAATCGAGAACCAGGTGAACGGTTAACCTTCAGGAAACTTCCACAGGAGAGCTTCAGCTCAGACTCTGAATCAAGCAAACTCACTGCCTCAAACTTTATCGCAGGGCAATGGCACAGCTGCAAAGAATAGAGACATAGTATCCTCCTACTCGGGAGTTTATGTACATTATATAACAGTCTTTCTATTATAGATGTAAGACTTGGAGAAATATACAAATAGAGCAACTTCTAAAACACTAAGACCAGCCAGAAGCCAATAGAAGTAATCTAGGTGAGCTCGGTTTAGATTATTGGCAAACCAACTGTCTCCTCCACCGCTGGTGGTAACTTTGTTGATCACAGATATGAAAAGACTGCTCAGAAGGCTTCCCACGCCAAACACGCTCAAATAGAGCGAAAGACCTACACTTCTCAGCTCAGTTGGTACTTGGTCATAGAAAAACTCTTGCAGGCCAACCATGGTGAACACATCTGCAATTCCAAAAAGTACATATTGTGGAGCGAGCCACCAAACGCTCATCGGAACAGTTGCATTAGGGATATCTATCAATCCATATTTTGCTGCGATCACAAGGCGCTGTTTCTCAACTATTGCTGCAACGACCATTGCAATGAGAGAGATACACATGCCTATCCCTATTCTTTGCAACATTGTTACTCCAGAAGATATTCCAGTCAATTTTCGAGCAATAGGAACAAAGATGCGATCATAGATGGGTATGACGATGACAATGGACAGGCTTACGCAAGATTGTAAAGATGCAGATGGAATTGTAAAGCTAGGTCCAAGAGACCTATTCATGGTAAAGCCTTGTTTGACAAAGAAAGTCGAGTACTGCGAAAATACGATGGCATAGATCAGGCTGATAGCCCATATAGGGAAAAGCCTAAGAATTGATTTGGCCTCCTCAATCTGGCTAATGCTGCAAGTTTTGGAGGTGTCCGCTGTGCCGTTAGGAGTTACCAAAGCCTTGTTTAAAAATCTGCAAATGGCCAAAGAAGGAACCTTAAAATCTGAATCTAAAAACTCTTCAGGTTTGGCCAAACATCACTCCAAAAGTGTTTTTCCTTTGTATTTTTGTTCCTACTCCCTCCTCCTCCTCCATCGTCATCAAAATGAAGTCTAAATTACTTTCCAAAATAATCAGAAGGAAAAAGCATCAAAAATTTGATGTTTTTGCTTTTGGCCCTTGCAAGAGTCTTTATGGCATTTATATAGTTTGATTTGAGATGAAGGCGGAGAAGGAGGAGGGAGAATGATAAACAAAACACAAAGGACAATCACTTTTAGAGTGAAGGTTAGCCACACCCAAACATCCTCTGAATGTATGCCTCACCATGGTGGAGAAGAGTGAACACTATGCAAGTAAGGCAGTTCATTAGCATGCTCGGGTAGAACAAAAGATTGTCCATTTGGAGTCCTAATAATATAAAAGCCAAGGAACATTTACTTGGTTGGTTATCCTTAATAAGATATCTCTATAGTAAAATTCACAGGCAAACATCAGCAGGACTTGGAGGAATTTTGATACAAAACACAATGATCAACAGATGTTAGACATAAACATCTGCAATACCAACCATGCAACGATATGTAAACTGTTTGGGAGGAAAAAGCTAACCCGAATTGTTCCGAGCCATGGCGAGGAAGCATTCCTCGGGCTTCCTCTTTGATGTCAACAACCGACTGTTTGGTACGCCAATTCCTCGCTGCTGTGGCAAATACCTGACCAATCCTTACAAATGCACTTTGCTCTTCGACCTTTTTGATATTTCTATAGGTCGTGGTTCCAAGCAAAAATATGATGAGTGCCGAGGCCATGATAAGGCAAGGAATGCCAAATCCAAGGGCCCAATCAATGTTATCTTGAATATAATTCAAGACATTGATTAGAACCAGAGGACCAGCACATGCACCAAAGTACCACCAATTAAAAAAAGAGCTTTTGGCTTTGTTTTCTTCAGGATCATGTGCATCAAACTGGTCTGCTCCAAACGCTTGTGCACACGGCTTATGTCCTGCTTGCCCAACGGCCACAAGATACAGAGACAAGAAGATTGCACTAACGGGAAAATCACCGGAGGAAGACAGCTTGGCTGAAAGAGTTAGCAAGCCCAGCCCCTATTGAGAAAAGAAGACCAGCTTTAGATGCATAACGTTATTACCAACTAAGCAAACATGAGGGATATAAACAAGGCCCACTTTCCCTGGTTTAGAAGGAAATAAACATCATCAAACTTCCAGAGTAAGGTCCACTAACAAGTCAACTAATGGCCCAAGCTCAAACACCGTGCTGTCCGCCCATACAAGGCAACATATAGACCTCATATATTTTTCTTGAAATGTATGACATGTACTACTACCCGAATGTGCCAATTGGTTGAAGTTGTGTTATTTTAAGACAGAAAGATCTCAGTTTGTGAGTTACCATAATAAGCTGTTTGAGTGACAGGACAGGAGGACCACAAAAAGATCCAAGTTCAACTACATCTCGAGCCATTGAACAAATGCACAACAAGCATGTTGCTCTCATAGCTCAACTGGCATAAGTCACCAGAAAAGTGGGAGGTCTTGGGTTCAATTATTGGGGTTTGGGGAAGGGTGGATTGAGGGGTCTGGGGATCTATGATGTGTCTGTCAAGTGACAGCCTGACCTGACTTACTAGCCTTGTAAGGGGGGAAAAAAGGATGATATGGTGCAACAACGGAGTCGTGTCCGCCCGAAAAATCCCTGACTAAATACACAATCAGTGAGTAAGGCTAAGCTCTACAAGACATATAAAACCAATCAACAACGAAGAATTCTATGAAAGGAGAATTTACCAAGATGTAAATGATGGAAGCAACAACAATGGTGCGATATCGACCCAGAAATGAATCAGCAACAACAGCACCAACCACAGGGAGGAGAGAGGAGAAGCCACTCCAAGCGTTGACATTTGCGGCGGCAGCGGCCGTTGACTGCCCCAATGGTCCAGTCAGGTAGTTAATCAAATTGGATGCTATACCATAATAAGCTACCCTTTCTGCCACTTCCACTCCTATAAAGTCAAACCCAATCAAATATCATACTTTACCAACCAACTTTAACAGCCCAATAGCTAAAACTACATAATGATTAAAAACCTCAAATCAGGCAATTGGTCTGCTACTACAATTCCTATGAATCAACAATCACAAACACTGAAGCTCAACGTTCAAACAACCCAATAGCTCAAAGATTCAGACTTTCTGAAATTAAATTCTTAAAGCAGCAAACCAAGCTGGCAAGCTATCTCCTAAAAGAAACAATTTTTTAAAACAAATTATGACAACCCATTGCTGAAAAGCATAAAGATTTAAACTTTACACATTTGGTAGGCAAAATTCTGCCAATCTGCCATCAAAATTCCTATAAATCAACACCCACAAACACTGAAACTCAATTTTCCCACAAGTTTAAACAACCCAAAAGTTCAAAGATTCAATCTTTTGTAAACTAAATACTTCAAAGAAGGCAAACCAAGCTAAATTCTAGTAACCCACAAGAAAGAACACAAATTTCACAACAAATGATGACAACCCAATTGCTCAAATACCATAAAGATTCAATCTTTAACATGAAAACAGTCATTTGAACAGTAAATTAGTCGAAAGAAATGTGAAATTGAGCTAGCTAACCAATGATGAAAGATGCAGATCTCCAACGTCCATGCTTTGAACGGACGGCTGGGTGGCCTTTGTAGTCAACAGCCCCATCAACAGTGTCTTCTTCATTTTGAAGTAAAAGAGAGGTTTGGAGATTAGTTGAGGGGAGGATGTCAATGGCTGCCGCCGCCATTCTATCACTTCCCGTTCCACCTGGTTTGGTCTGGTCAGCTGTACTGTGTCCAACTTCCACAATGCAACTGTATACAATAATAATAAGACTATAAACTCAACACTTCCAACAGTGTCATCATTTTTGTTGTTTCCTTTTTTTTTCAGGATTAATTTATTTTTCCCGGGCTGAGTGACCACCCAAAAAATGTGTAAAAAAATGGTTTACCCCTTCTTTTCTTGCATTTTTGTTTAAAGGTTAAAGGCAGTCTATCTTGCATGTACTGATGGACACTCCTCTTAGGTGTCGTATCCGGGATACGGGACTATAATTAAAATTACACTAATTTTGGAGTTTCTAACACCATATACGGTCCGATACGATATGGACACGGCGCCTAAGTAAAGTGTCCCGTTAAAGCCAAGCTCTCTCGTTCTTATTACAGTATTAATTTTCTTAGTAATCCTGTTTTATAATACGTTAATTTTCCTGCTGTAATTCTAGGGAAGATGCGGGGTTTGATTCCTATCTCAATCCTTGCCCACTTAAAAAAAAGTAGGAATATTGTTTGCTATAATCTTCGGGTGGCCTATCCTCTAATTTTTCTCTAAAACGCTTTTTAAAATATGGATAATAATTTCTTAAAGTTAGAGGAGATCTATAAAGACCTAATGCTACCGGGTAAGAGACCTTTGGTAGATTTAGCATTGCCCAAAACAGTGCAGTCAGATGTTCATGACCATGCTGGTCAGAGCCATTGGGGGAAAAAAAAAAACAGGAGCAATTATTTGAGTATTGAAGTAATACTGATTGATGCCATTATTGCACATGACATTGGTTGCATCTCATAACAAGATCTTGGCACATTGTCAAAAAAAAAACAAGATCTTGGCAAGTAATTGATGGTTTATTTGATAAATGAATAATATAAGAGATATTATTCAACTGGTTAAGGATATGCATTACGCAAGACAAACATACAGCAAATGCACACCAATTAAGCTAACAGTCTAACAAAAGACAATTACACAAAAGATGAATGAACATCAACTTTACAGACAAATATTGTTCTTTTTGTATACATGCGAATTTGCAAAACAGATGAAGATACCCAATCCTGCAGCGTTCATGGCAGCAACCAGCAAATAGAAGTAATCAAAGTGTGCACGATTCAGATTATCGGAAAACCAACTACCTCCCTCAGCTTCTCGGGTCATTTTGTCGACTACAGAGATGAGGAAGCTACTGAAAAGACTACCTAGGCCATATATGCTCAGATATATGGATAGCCCAACACTACGCAATCCATTGGGAATTTGATCATAGAAAAATTCTTGCTGGGAAACCATGGCCAGAGATTCTGAAATTCCATATAAAGTGCACTGAGGAACCAACCACCAAAAACTCATTGGAATCGTAACATCAGGGAAATCAATCAGACCATGTTCAAAAGCAGTCTTCAGCCGTCTCTTTTCGACAATAGCTGCAGTTATCATGCTTAAGGTTGACAGGAAATATCCAGCTCCCATCCTCTGAAGTGTGGATATACCAGCTACTTTTCCAGTCAAAGCTCTGGCAACTGGCACAAAACAGAATTCATAAATAGGGATGAAAAGCAGGCAGGCAAGGTAACCAACTGATTGCACTGATGCAGCTGGGATGGTGAAGCTTGATCCAATTGATCTGTCAAGCGTAACGCCTTGTTTTGTGAACAATGTTTGTTGCTGCGCAGCAACAATCCCGTACACCAAGCTCGTAGCCCATATGGGAAATAACCGGAGTAGGGATTTGGCCTCTTCAACCTCACCAATAGTGCAGACTTCATTTCTGTCACTCTCAGAACTTTCTGGTGAAAGCAAGGCTTTATTGAGAAACCTGCCAACATATTATGATGAAACCAAAGAAACAATGTCTGTTAATATCTATGGTTGAAACATAAGATCATGATGAAACCAAAGTCACAATGTATGTAACGTATGGATGAAAAACTGAGACAGTAGTATACCATTCTTTACTGTTTTTTCTCCCCTAAATCTTTGGGTATATCGTTCTATGATCATGATGTGTGATACTTTTGCGTCTCATGATCTGCAGGAATGACTCATTGTCACCTGAGCCAAACCCAAAGGGGCCCGGGCTTGGTTGTTGTCTGTATTCTTAGTCAATTTTAAACCTATGAGCTTTATTATCCAGATCATCATGATAATACTTACTCCAGCATACAAGTAATCAAGAGTAGTTTATCGTTATGTTCAAATCGATTAAAGTAAATGCTATTCGATAGAGTGATGATCAGAAAAAAAGCCAATTAGTAGTTTCTTACTTGAATTGCTCAGAGGCACTATGAGGTTGGATTGCTGCCTTGGCACAAGGTCCCAATTTGTAGAACAGTTAGAAGCTGCTAAAATGAATACTCTACCAATCCTTGCCAAAGGACTTTTCATTTCACCATTTGTAATGTAACGGTAAGTGGTACTTCCAAGTAGAAATACCACAAAGCCGAGTACCATGGAAATTATGGGAATTGTGAAACCTATAGGCCAGCTTAGATTGTCCTGAACATAGCTCGTTACTGAGTTTCCAGACAAACAACCGATTGACAACCCAAAGAACCACCAATTAAAGAAAGAGCTTCTGGCTTTAGCCTCCTCAGGATGCTCACCATCAAACTGATCAGCTGCAAAGGCTTCAAGGGATGGCCTGTGGCCACCTTGCCCAAAAGCTACCATGTAAAGTGCAATATAGAATGTGACTATCTGCAGATGAGGCGAACAACCAGATCTTTTTTCGCTGGTGCCTTCACAGCTGAAACAACAAAGCCGTGGCAGAAGAGAGGATAGAGTGATCAACACAACCCCCTGCAAGCCATTGGGACCAAGGGTACTTTTAGCCAGTATCAGCAATGATGTTTAAGAAGCAAAATGCTAGTGATTTCAAAGGGGGGCAAGTCTGGAAAGGTACAAGGTTCTAATGAGTTAAATTACATGTAAACAGATACTTACACAAATCATGATTGTTCTTATACCCCTAGTAATTGGCATCAGAAAAAATGTTCTGGAAAAAAGGCCAGTGATTTCAAAGGTAAAAAAGGGTATTTCTTGATGCCTGTCAATCCAAGTATCCAACATAAAAACAAAAACAGACTAAGGCCTTGTGTAATATTTACCAATTACCACCACTTGGTTTATTAAAGACTAATTCCGGTTGATCATTGTGTTAATTAAAAGGAAAAGGGTCAACATATATAGTTAAATTCAAGATCATTGAAGTAGAAATTAAGGAAAAAACTTCCGAGGTTCATCAACAAGAAATTATGCAGAAAAACAAAAATACGTACAAGAAAGACAAAAGGAACGTACATACATACATACCAAGATGTAACATAAAGAAGCAGCAATAACCATGCGGTATCTGCCAAGAAAAGAATCAGCAATAACACCCCCAAAAATGGGAAGCAAATATGTGACACCAATCCAAGCATTAAAACTAGCTGCGGCCATGGCCGTTGACTGACCCAATTGACCAGTCACATAGTTTATCAAATTTGATGATACCCCATAAAATGCAAACCTCTCTGTCAGCTCCACAACTGCAAATAAAACATAAAAAGATCAAAACTTTAGTACCCAAATGAAAGAAAGTTCCAATTTTTATCAAAGTTTCATAAATATATACAACTAACCTATGAAAAAAATGCTGATCTCCAAAGACCATGCTTTGATCGGATTGCTGGCTGGCCATTGAAATCAACTGCAGCATAGATGGTGTCTTCTGCTGAGAGTACAAGTGGGATTTGGCTGTTTTGGTCAAGTGTTAAGGTGGCTTCCATTCTCTCCCCTGGAGCTCGATCAGTCAAATGAAGCATCTGCAGGCAAGGCCTTATGGGTTTATGAGCTGAAGCATATTTTATTTTTGTTTTGCTATGGAAATCTTTTTTTTATTAAAGGTGTCAGGTGTGCTGCATGCAGCGGATAATCTAATGTTTTTGCAGGTTGCTTTTCAGTTTTTCCCAACCACCTATGTTATGTTATGTTGAACAAATTGACTCAAACAATCATTTAATTGACAATATGGATGTGATAAATTGCAAATTTGATCTTGCATATTTATTTAACAAGGGCATAGTTCGAACAAGGTATGCATAAAGAATTAAGTTGACTACACATGATGGTACAGACCAACGATCATTGACGAGCAAATGAAAAGCCCCAATCCTGCAACACTAAGACCAGCTAGAACCCAATACAAGTAATCAAAATGTGCATCTCATTTTAGTAAAGTTGCGGGAAGTAAATATTTTAATGCAGCAATCATTCAAGTCAATCTAGGAAACAATCCTTGTAACGCATGTAAATAATAAACTCAAGAAATGCAATATGAGCCTTTTTTTTTTAAATTTTCATGTATGGTTAACCTTATATCTGTCACAACAAATTCTACTATCGGTCACAATAGATAACAAGATGCGTTGTTTGGTTCCTATCTCAATCCTTACCAACTTACAAAAAATTACTCAGATGTTCATGACCATGCTGGTCAGAGCCATTGGGAAAAGAAATTAACAGGAGTAATTATTTGAGTATTGAATTAATACTGATAGAAAATTCTTGGCAAGTAGTTGATGGTTTATTTAGGTGACCTAAGATGAATGAATAATATAAGAGGAATTCAACTGGTTAAGAATATGCATTACACAAGACAAACATACAGCAAATGCACACAAATTAAGCTTACACAAGACAATTTACATCTACACAAAACATGAATGAACACCAACTTTACAGACAAACATTGTTCTTTCTGTATGTGTGCCAATTTGCAGAACAGATGAAGATACCCAATCCTGCAGCGTTCATGGCAGCAACCAACCAATAAAAGTAATCAAAGTGTGCGCGATTCACATTATCGGTAAACCAACTCTCTCCCTCAGCTTCTCGGGTCACTTTGTCGACTACAGAGATGAGGAAGCTACTGAAAAGACTACCTAGGCCATATATGCTCAGATATATGGATAGCCCAACACTACGCAATCCAGTGGGAATTTGATCATAGAAAAATTCTTGTTGGCCAACCATGGCCAGTGATTCTGAAATTCCGTATAAAGCGTACTGTGGAACCAACCACCAAAATTTCATAGGAATCGTAACATTAGGGAAATCAATCAGACCATGTTCAAAAGCAGTCTTCAGCCGTCTTTTTTCGACAATAGCTGCAGTTATCATGCTTAAGGTTGACAGGAAATATCCAGCTCCCATCCTCTGAAGTGTGGATATACCAGCTGCTTTTCCTGTCAAAGCTCTGGCAACTGGCACAAAACAGAATTCATAAATAGGGATGAAAAGCAGGCAGACAAGGTAACCAACTGCTTGCAATGATGCAGCTGGGATGGTAAAGCTTGATCCAATTGATCTGTCAAGCGTAACGCATTGTTTTGTGAACAATGTCTGTTGTTGCGCGGCAACAATCCCATACACCAAGCTCGTAGCCCATATGGGAAATAACCTCAGTAAGGACTTGGCCTCTTCAACCTCACCAATACTGCAGACTTCATTTCTGTCACTCTCAGAACTTTCTGGTGAAAGCAAGGCTTTATTGAGGAACCTGCCAACATATTATGATGAAACCAAAGAAACATTGTCTGTTAATATCTATGGATCATGGATGAAACATAATATCATGATGAAACCAAAGCCACAATGTCTGTAATGTATGGATGAAGAACTGAGACAGTATACTATCCATATATCTTTGGGTATCATTCTATGATAATGATGTGTGACACTTTTGCGTCTCATGATCCGCAGGAGTGACTCATTGTCAGCTGAGCTGAACCCCAAGGGGCCCGGGCTTGGTTGTTGTCTGTAATATAAGTCAATTTTAAACCTATGAGCTTTATAATCCAGATCATCGTGATAATACTTCCCGAATTTTCGGGGTAAGGCTGCGTGCATCAGACTCCCTCAGTAACCCATCTGAGATGGGATTAGACTGAGTTGTTGTTGTTGTTGTATCATCGTGATAATACTTCACTCTAGCATACATGTAATCAAGAGCAGTTTATCATGATGGTCAAATAGATTAAGGTATAAGCTATTCGACACAGTGAAGATAAGACAAAAGGCCAATTAGTAGGTTCTTACTTGAATTGCTCAGAGGCGCTATGAGGTTGGATTGCTGCCTTGGCACAATGTGCCAAATTTGTAGAACAGTTAGAAGCTGCTAACATGAATACTCTACCAATCCTTACGAAAGGACTTTTCATTTCACCATTAGTAATCATGTAGCGGTAAGTGGTACTTCCAAGTAGAAATACCACAAAGCCGAGTACCATGGCAGTCAAGGGAATTGTGAAACCTAGAGGCCAGCTTAGATTGTCCTGAACGTAACTCGTAACTGAGTTTCCAGACAAACAACCGATTGACAAGCCAAAAAACCACCAATTAAAGAAAAAGCTTCTGGCTTTAGCCTCCTCAGGGTGCTCACCATCAAACTGATCAGCTGCAAAGGCTTCAAGGGATGGCCTCTGGCCACCTAGCCCAAAAGCTACCATGTAAAGTGCAACATAGAATGTGACTATCTGCAGATGAGGCGAACAACCAGATCTTTTTTCGCTGGTGCCTTCGCAGTTGAAACAACAAATCCATGGCAGAAGAGAGGATAAAGTGATCAACCCAATCCCCTGCAAGCCATTGGGACCAAGGGTACTTTTAGCCAGGCCAGTATCATCAAGGATGTGCAGGAAATAAAAGGCTAGTGATTTCAAAGAGGGAAAGGTACTAGGTTCTAATGAGTTCAATTACATGTAAACAGATACTTACACAAATCATGATTGTTATTTACCCCTAGCAATTGCATCAGCAAAAATGTTCAGAAAAATGGCCAGTGATTTCAGAAAAGAAGGGTATTTCTTGATGCCTCAATCACAACAACAAAAACAAAAACAGACCAAGGCTTGTGTAATATTTACCAATTACCACCACTTGGTTTATTACATACTAATTCAGTTTTTCCATAAAAAAAGAGACTAATTCAGTTTGATGACTGTGTTAATTAAAAAGAAAAAGATCAACATGTATAGTTAACTTCAAGATTATTGAAGCAGAAATTAACAGGAAAAGACTTCCAAGAGCAGTGACATGTTTAGGCTTCAGCAACCAGCATTGCTACTAATATCCACATTATAAGACAGAAGAAATAATGCATAAAAAAGGTATAAAAAAAAGGTACAAGAAAGGCAAAAGAAACTTGCATACCAAGATGTAACATAAAGAAGCAGCAAGAATCATGCGGTATCTGCCAAGAAAACAATCAGCAATAACACCCCCAAAAATGGGAAGCAAATATGTGACACCAATCCAAGCATTAAAACTAGCTGCTGCCATGGCCGTTGACTGACCCAATTGACCAGTCACATAATTTATCAAATTTGATGATACCCCAAAAAATGCAAACCTCTCTGTCAGCTCCAAAGCTGCAAATTAAATATAAAAAAATTGAAAATTGAAAAGATCAAACCTTTAGTAACCAAATGAAATGAAGTTCCAAACTTGATCTAAGTTTCATAAATATGAGTATACAACTAACCTATGACAAAAAATGCTGATTTCCAAAGACCATGCATTGATCGGATTGCTGGGTGGCCATTGAAATCAACTGCAGCATAGACTGTGTCTTCTGCTGGGAGTACAAGTGAGCTTTGGCTGTTTTGGTCAACAGATATGGTGGCTTCCATTCTCTCCCCTGGAGCTCGATCAGTCAAATGAAGTTTCTGCAGGCATGCAGGTTTATGAGCTGCAGCAAATTTTGTTTTTGTTTTGCTATGGAAATCTTTCTTTCTTTTTTATTGGGGGTAGTGCATGTCAGGTGTGCAATGCATGCAGCGGATAATCTAGTCTGCCTAACCTCATTGATTGAATAATTGACAAATGGAAGTAAACACAATCATATAGCCATCAACTAAATACTGAGAACGTGATTTTGCTACACAAATATCAGAAAGCCAATCATGTATTGTCCACCCATATTATATCTCATTGCCTAATTGAACATAAATCTCAGCCACCACAATAATAATGACTAATAACCAAAACAATCAACGTACAATTAGCCGTAATTGATCAACCTACCTACGAGACCAAGGGTCAATGAAGCCCACCTCCAAACGTACAATAACACGTACACTATTAAATACTGAAAACGGTTATGGCATAGCCGACCAACGTAAAAGTTTTATGGGCTAGCCACATCTCAAACATGCCATAGCAACTTAAGATACATGGCACTAGGAAACCAGAGTTAAACCACCAGAATAATCTAACGGGACACTTATCTTTGTTCGGGATTAAATTGACTCAAACAATCATTCAATTGACAGTATGGATGTGCACAAATTTTTTTTTTTTATGGAAGGATGTACAAAATTTGAATGACTAATTATATGTGATAAATTGGAATTCTGATCTTGCATATTTATTTTAACAAGGGCATAGTTCGAACAAGGAAAGAACAAAGAATTAAGATGACTACATGTATGGTACAGACTAACATGTACTGTACAATAAATGACGATCATTCACGAGCCTTATGTGTACTGTACACAAATGATCTTGCACAGCAAATGAACAGCACCAATCCTACAACGCTAAGACCAGCTAGAACCCAATAGAAGTAATCAAAATGCGCTTTGTTTGAGTTGTTCGAAAACCAACTTTCTGCTCCGCTTCTGCTTGTTGCACTGTCAAGGATGGACACGAACAAGCTACTCAAAAGGTTTCCTATGCCGAAAATGCTTAGGTACAGAGACATCCCTACACTCCTGAGTTCAACTGGTACCTGATCATAGAAAAGTTCCTGCAAACCAACCATAGTGAATGCTTCTGCAGCTCCTAACAGCGCATACTGCGGAAATAACCACACGATACTCATTGGAATAGTCGCGCTTGGTGAATCGGTCAGCCCGTGTTCCAAGGCGGTCTGCAGCCTTTTTTCCTCTATCAGAGCAGCTACTACCATCTCTATGATGGATATGAATAACCCAAGGCCTACCCTTTGAAGCACGGTTATGCCTGCAGGTTTTCCTGTAAATGATCTAGCAACTTGCACAAAAATGCGGTCATAAACGGAAAGAACTACCATCGCGCTAAAGCAAGTCAAGCATTGTAATGATGCAGCTGGTATGACGAAGTTTGCAACAGATCTATCCAGGGTTACACCCTGCTTTGTGAAAAATGTTCCTGATTGAGAGATAACTGTTGCAAAGATCAAAATAGTAGCCCAAATTGGGAATAGCCTAAGCATTGATTTGGTGTCTTCAATGTCTTGAATGCAGGCTTGTTTTTCCTCCTTTGATGTATAGGAATAATGCAAAGCTTTATCAAGAAACCTGACAATGCAAATAACACAGATAAGTTGAAGACCAAAAAGCTATTGCTTATTTAAGTTACTAGATAAGACAAATCAATTGTGACTGTTTGAACACTTTCTTTACTCCATTGAAGGGTTACTATCTGACCATCACTACATTAGCCTTTTGGGGTCCAGAACAAGCTGATCAGATTTTCTACTCTGCAGTCTTCCACAACATAAATGTGTATAATTTTCTATAGAATTTATACATTGTCTAAAACTAGTTGAAAGAGTACACAAATTTTTGTCTCTGTCAAGCCACATTTGAATACCAGGATATCACAGCCTCTACGCAATCTCTTATCATTACTCAGTGCTATTCAAGGCCTGGAATAATGATAGTCTCTACACAGATTAGCTTGGGGGCTATAAGAGTTTCTACTTGATCCACACCGATTGGTTAGCTGAACACTTGACATATGTATGTAAGAGCAAAAATTCAGAATCACCCAATGCTATCATGTAGGATAGTGATTTCCATTACCTGAATTGTTGACATGCATTGTGGGGTTGGAATCCTTGAGCAGCTTCATCATCAACGGTCACAGAATTCGTAGCACGCCATTTCTTTGCAGCTTCGATGAACACCCTTCCCATCCTCTTGATTGGACTATACCCTTCCTCCTTCGTGTAGTAACGTTAAGTACTAGCTCCAAGCAACAACAATAGCAGGGCTATGGACATGATAATACATGGAATTCCGAAACCCAAGCTCCAACTCAGATTATCCTGAACATAGCTTAAGATTCCAATTCCAAGAAGAGTACTGAAACACACACCAAAATACCACCAGTTAAAGAAAGAGCTCTTGGCTTTGATCTCCCTTGGGTCTTCACCATCAAACTGATCAGCCCCAAATGCTTGAGTACAAGGCTTGTGTCCACCTTGTCCAATAGCCACAAGATAAAGAGCAATGAAGAATATAGTGACTGGCAAACTATCTGAAAACTTGGATGTGCTTTGAGTGCTCATTTCACCATTCAGGCTTGGAAGCATTGCAGAGGCAGTGAGCAAACCTAATCCCTGGTGCCAATCACAAAGCTTCATGTGTGGGTAAACCACATTGCACACAACACTACTGACTAATAAGTAGCCAATCCAAAAGCCAATATCTAAAGGCATATTACAGTTAACAAAGACTAAGTCTGTAGCTGAACACTGGAGTAGTTGAATTCAAATACTACACATACACTCCTTTAGCTAGGAACGCAGCTGATAATTTAAGTTCTAAGTAACTTCATGAGACACAACACACAGAAAGGGAAGTTAATGAGAGGAAGATAAAGGAATACTGACCAAAATGTAAACAAGGGAGGAGGCAATTATGGTATAGTACTTCCCCCAAAAAGAATCTGCAATGGCACCACCTAAAAGGGGAAGCAGTAAAGACACCCCACTCCAAGCATTGACATTGGCAGCCGCCATAGCCGTCGACTGCCTCAACTTTTCAGTCAAGAAAGTTATTAGATTTCCACGAACACCATAATATGCTATCCTCTCTGCCATCTCCACCCCTTCATAAGCAACCTCACAGTAGTTAACTTCCCAAATTTCAAAAAAAAAAAAAAATGATCAAAGCAGACATTCACTGGTATATCGAGGTTATTAGCCTTCTCAGCTTAGTCAGGTAGTCAACTCATTGAACGGATATACACAACTTTAACCCATAGAGGAGATAACCTCACTCTTATTTAGACTCATTGGAAGCTTAAAGGCTGGTGCCTATGAAGTTGAAAGAACTATCTATATCTTTCAGCTTTAGGTGATTATGGACTATAGCAATATGGCTATGAAAACCTTCAGTACTTCTTATTTTTGGTGAATTTGTTGGAAGTCAAAACTTCAATGCAACAATTGGTCAATCTTGGAAACAACCTCTCTGTTTTCTTAAACATGGGTATGGTTGCGTACATCCTGACCCCGAGTACCCCATTGAATGGGGATTACACTCTGTTGTTGTTGTTGTGGAAGCTTAAAGGCCTAATTAAAGATGCACAAGCCTATGCTAATGTATGTGATCAAATTCATATATAGCACATAGTCAGATAAGAATCAAACAGCTTATGCTTAATACCTATAATATAAGAGGCGGACCTCCAGCTGCCGTGCTTGGATCGGATGGCTGGCCGATGCTTGAAATCAACCGCGCCCAGGATGGTGTCATCTTCAGCAGGGAGAAGGGGAGCCAGAAAGAGCTCTTCTCTTGAGTTTGTTGTATCAACAACAAAGTCAACTATGGCGTCCATTGTTGGGTAGGTGTTTCTTGGTCGCATGGTTTATTTTTGTCATGTCACCTGAGTCTTATACTACAAACAAAGATGATTAACGTGCTGTTAGATCAATAGTTTTAAAAACAAAGTCTACATTTCTGCACGATCTTGTGAGTTTATTCTTATTAACATATTGAGAATAACGTGCCCAGTCCTCCACAGTCACATATACCGTGCCCTCTTATACATAACTAAGTTACTTAGAGGTCAACTTAGTATACAAACACTTCTCCTTCATCAAAATAAGTTGGATATTTTATGCATATGGATAGATCATAATAATTGAGAAATCTTTGTATGATTAAAAGTTGTTTGTATCAAATATCTTCCCTTAGCATGTACAAAAAACTTCCCATCATTGACGAGCCTTATTTGCAGCGTACACAAATGATCTTGCACAGAACATGAAAAGCGCCAATCCTACAGCACTAAGACCAGCAAGCAACCAATAGAAGTAATCAAGATGTGCTTTGTTCAAATTATCCGAAAACCAGCTGTCTGCTCCGCTCCTGCTAGTTGCCTTGTCAAGGATTGACACAAACAAGCTACTCAAAAGGCCCCCTATGCCGAAAATGCTTAGATACAGAGCCATCCCTACACTTCTTAGTTCATTTGGTACTTGACCGTAGAAAAATTCTTGCAAACCAACCAAAGTGAACGCTTCTGCAGTTCCGAACAAAACATACTGAGGGAATAACCACACAATACTCATCGGTATAGTCACATTTGGTGAATTTATCAGACCATGTTCCAAGGCGATCTGTAGGCGCCTTTTCTCTATCAGAGCAGCAACTACCATCTCTATGATGGATATGAATAACCCAAGGCCTATTCTTTTGAGCACTGTTATGCCTGCAGGTTTTCCTGTCAATGCTCGGGTTACTGGCACAAGAACACGATCGTATACTGAAAGGACTACCATAGTACTAATGGAAGTCAAGCATTGTAATGTCGCAGCTGGTATGACGAAGTTTGCAACTGATCTATCCAGGGTTACACCTTGCTTGGTGAACATTGTTCCTAATTGGGCGAGAACTATTGCGAAGACCAAAATTGTAGCCCATATTGGGAATAGTCCAAGCATTGACTTGGCATCTTCAATGTCTTGTTTGCAGGCCTGTTTCTTCTCCGTTGATGAATAGGAATGCAAAGCTTTATCAAGGAACCTACATTACAAATAACAAATACGTAAATAATCATAGGACTATTGTTTCTTCAAGCAACAAAATATACAAAATCCACAACATATGTATATAGGAGACATAATTCAGAATTGCTAAATGGTGCTATATAGTAGAGTAATTTCCATTACCTGAATTGTTGACAAGCATTATGGGGTAATTGGGTTCCTTGAGCAGCTTCATTATCCAAGGTCACAGAAGGCATAACACGCCAATTCTTTGCAGCTTCAATGAACACTTTCCCCATCCTCTTGATTGGACTGTGCCCTTCTTCTTTCATGTAATAGCGATAAGTAGTAGTTCCAAGCAACAAGAGTACTAGGGCAATGAACATGATAATACAGGGAATTCCGAAACCAAGTCCCCAACTAAGATTGTCCTGGACATAGCTTAAGATTGCAACTCCAAGTACACTACTGAAACACACCCCAAAATACCACCAGTTAAAGAAAGAACTCTTGGCTTTGATCTCCCTTGGGTCTTCGCCGTCAAACTGATCTGCCCCAAAAGCTTGAGTACAGGGCTTGTGTCCACTTTGTCCAATTGCCACAAGATAAAGGGCAATGAAGAATATAATGACTGGTAGACTATCTGAGAACTTGGATTTGCCTTGGGTGCTCATTTCACCACTCAGGCTAGGAAGCATAGCTGAGACAGTGAGCAAACCCAACCCCTGTCACCAATCAAAAAGTCCCATGTTCTTGTAAGCCAAATTGCACACTACATACCTACTAGAAAGCATCCAAAAACACTACTTGCGTTGAAGTTTTCTACACTTCTACTTGGACTGTAACTACTCTCATCAAGGCTCAGAATTAAGTTCCAGTAACACAAAATGAGACAAAACCCACAGAGAGAAACTTAAGAGAGGAAGACATATACTGACCAAAATGTAAAGAAGGGAGGAGGCAATTATGGTATTGTACTTTCCCAGAAAAGAATCTGCAATGGCACCACCTAAAAGGGGAAGCAGCATAGCCACCCCACTCCAAGTATTGACATTGATAGCTGCCATTGCCGTGGACTGCCCCAATTTTTCAGTCAAGAAATTTATTAAATTTCCACAAACACCAAAATATGCAATCCTCTCTGCCATCTCCACCCCTTCATAAAACCAAATCACTATTAACTTTCCGGAAAAAAAAACAGACAAACAACTTGACCAAGACATTTCGGCTAATGTTCAAACTTCATCATACCGAAGTCCTGGAGATCAAAGATCAATTCTGACCAAAATATTCATACCTATAATAAAAGAGGCGGATTTCCAGCCGCCGTGCTTGGATCGAATAGCTGGCCGACGCTTGAAGTCAACAGCTCCTGGGACGGTGTCATCATCATCTTTGAGAAGGGGAGCGAGAAAGAGCTCTTCTGATGTTGTGTTTGTTGGATCAACAACAATTGCGTCCATTATTGCTTGTTGGGTACGCAGCAAGTGTGCAGGAATATCTTTATCATGTCAAGATCATATATCACCTATACTATATGTGCTACTTGCTTAAAGAGACACACACCATTATCATATGACAATCATACCTGCATGATGCATTAAGAGACAAAAGCGTCAACTTGCCTAAATTATGTCGATAGACTTTGCAAAAAAATGTGTTTTTGCACGTTTTTATAAGTTTCTTCTTATAAACAGTACTCCGTAGTATATAATAAGAATGACCAAGCTGGCTGCAGCTTGCTTGCACACAATTGATCATTAAATTAGCTTCCACCGTCAACAGTACTATAAATCACTATATTTTATCTAAAGATCCAGAACATTAGTACAATACCCCATTTTCGTACTTGGAACTACAGAGGCTATTTTCAGACTAACCTTCAAAAGATAAATATAGATCATATTTTAATTTACACTTCATCATAATGGTAGCTCTCTAACACTGGATATGTATTTGTACAGAACTAACATATAACCTCTTTTATCTGACCTAGCAACATACATGGTGGATACATGGGCACTACACAACCAACCTCTATGAACGAGCCTTGTTTGTGTTGTATACGTATGATCTTGAAGCGCACATGAAAAGCAACAATCCAAGAGTGCTAAGCCCAGCAAGCAACCAATAGAAGTAGTCAAGATGCGCTCGATTTAAATTAGTTGATAACCAACTATCTTTTCCACCTTCACGAGTTGCTTTATCTATGATTGAGACAACCAAGCTACTTATAAGGTTCCCTACGCCAAATATACTCAAGTACAGAGACATCCCCACACTCCTCAGTTCATTTGGTACCTGATCATAGAAAAACTCCTGCAGACCAACCATTGTAAATGCTTCTGCAGTTCCAAATAGCAGATATTGAGGTACTAACCACCATATACTCATTGGAATAATCGCTTTTGGCGAGTTAATCAGACCATGTTCCAAGGCAGTTCTGAGCCTTCTCTCCTCTACCAGAGCTGCAACAACCATTTGAATGATGGATATAAATAATCCAATTCCTATCCTTTGGAGCATTGTTATGCCAGCAGGTTTTCCGGTGAAAGTTCTAGCAATAGGCACGAAAACACGATCATAAATTGAAATGACTATCAGGACAGAGATGCCAGCCAAGCATTGTAATGATGCAGCTGGAATGGCAAAGTTGCGCCCAATTGATCTATTCATTGTAGCACCTTGCTTGGTGAATAGAGTTCCTATCTGAGAAAAGACAAGTGCAAAGAACAAGCTTGTAGCCCAAATGGGGAACAATCTAAGCATGGACTTAGCATCATCAACATCACGAATGCTGCAGGACATCCTGTCTCCCTTTGCACCATCAGGAGTAATCAAAGCTTTGTTGAGGAACCTGGCAAAAACAAGGCAAAGTAAGCTACAGATAGTCGAAAGATAACGTTATGCAGAGAACAAATTAATCAATTAGGTATATCAACATGCCCTGGTAACCGTAACTGTTAAATTCTGAAGGAATGACAATTAAAATATTTCACACATATATGAGAGAGTAAATTGACATTCCAATTTAATTTGCATGCCTCGGTTTTGCCAACATTCTCACCGGACAGTATGGCCTCAAGACAAGAAAATTTTTCAAGTATTCTGAACATTAGTTATGCAGTTATGTACATCCAAGTATCCAACAATTGATGATAAATAGTCACACTTACATAAGACATCATTGATTACCTAAATTGCATAGCTCTGCGGTGTGATTGAGTATCTTGAGCTATGTCTCTGTCCTCAGGAACAGCACGCCAGTTCCTTGCCGCTGCACCAAAGACTCTACCGATCCTCATGAATGGATTTTCCCCTTCTTTAGTAACGTGGCGATAAGTTGTAGTCCCAAGCAGAAATAAAGCCAGTGCTACCACCATGACAATGCAAGGGATCCCGAATCCAAGTCCCCAGCTAAGGTTATCCTGAACATAACTTAAGACTGCAACTCCGACTACACCTCCGAAGCACACCCCAAAATACCACCAGTTAAAGAAGGAGCTCTTAGATTTTCTCTCTTTAGGGTCCTCTCCATCAAACTGATCAGCCCCAAAAGCTTGAGTACAAGGCTTGTGACCACTTTGTCCAAGAGCCACCAGATAAAGGGCAAAAAAGAACACTACAGCCTGCAGACTGCCAGAACATTTGCTGTTCTTCTCGCACTTCAAAGAAGGTAGCTCAGCTGCTAGAGTTAGCAACCCCAAACCCTGATACAGTTACAAAGCACCAAATTCTTATCAATAAGGCCATCACTCTATTAGATACACAGTCTTTCAATCACAATTACATCAAGTTAAGTCAAATGAATCAATCTGTCTAGTTTCACCATCTTATTTACCCATCTAAGTTAGCAACTTTTTAACAATCTGACTATAGAGGAAACACTGATGGCGTCCAAAATTTGCAAATGCAAATCAGAATTAAAGATCCTAAACTGATTTTAAATAAGTCATTTGAATTGTCCAATGAAAGTAGAGTGAACACTCAATCCAAATACTAAACTGACACTACATACAATGGAAATCACAAAAGTGGTCACTGTCATTGGCTCTCAAGCAAGCCCTAAAGAAATCAAATTAAAGAGAATAACTTTGCAAAGTGGGAATCTAATGATAACAAATATATACAAAAAAAGTTGAGCAATCTAGTGATAGATCTAAGGTTGTCATTTTTCACCAAACTGACACAACACCACCATCAAGCAAAACAAACAAGCACCCAAATCCAACTAAAGAAAACTACGTTGTTGTCAGTTGCATTGTCACTTAGCATTTAGTATGTGTTAACTTTTTCATTTTAACTATTATTAGTATACTAGCTTATACTTGAAGCAACTGAACTGTGAAAGCATCTACAAAGTCGAAATTTGGCTAAGGTGGTCCCACAATTAATCTGTCCTGTACCCTCAAACCTTAATTATCTGAAGTTCTGAACTATCATCATAGTAACAACTAACAAGTACTAACAACTGACCAAGTAAAGTTCAACTCAGTACAAACTACTACTTGCTGGTAACAACTAATTACAATTAAGTAAAGAGAGAGAGTGGAGTACAGTACTGACCAAGATGTAAACAAGGGAAGAAGCAAGAATGGTATAGTACTTGCCCAGGAAAGAATCAGCAACAACAGCTCCTAATATTGGAAGTAATGATGCCACACCAACCCAAGCGTTGACATTAGCTGCTGCCTTTGCCATTGACTGACCCAACTTAACGGTTAAAAATGTTATCAAGTTTCCAGCTATACCATAAAATGCTGTCCTCTCTGCTATCTCCACAACTACACCAAAAAAAAACAAATTCATATTTCCAAAAAAGAATGGTTTTTTCTCATTTTCTTTGCATTATTTTTGGTGGGTGTTGCTTAGCTTACCTATGATGAAAGCAGCTGATCTCCACCGTCCATTCTTTGATCGAACGGCAGGGCGACGTTTGAAGTCGACAGCACCAGGGACAGTACAGTTGTCTTCGTTAGACATGATCGTGAGAAGAGGATGAGAGAGAGAGAGGTGCAGCTGCAGGTCTTGCTGCTGTGTTGAGTTCGTTATATTAACGATATTTATGGCGGGATTTTGGGCAAGCTATAAGGAGATTTAGTTAATAAGTGCGAAAGATATATGTTGAAATAATAAATCTTACACAGCTAGTAACAGCTTGGTTATTTAATCGTGATAAAATAATGGTGAGGATTATATTCCCACATGAAATACGTTTCATATATTTATGAGTGTGACATTGTGAGTTTGTGACATGCTGTCACATGTGTCAATGTGTGTGACTGTGTGAGTATGTGACCAGGTGATCAAAAGTTTGGACTTTGGTAGCCGAAACCGAAATGGGAAAGGACAGAAAGGTATAAAGACTAAAGACCACTTGTGATCACAAGTTTAATTTGGACCTGCTGTAGTTATGTACTACAGTACAAGTATTGTTTAGCGCAGTCCAACAACAATCGAGTGTAATCCCTATTCAATGAGAGTACCGAGAGCGAGAGGTCGAGAAGTACGCAACCTTACTCTTGTTTAAGAAAATAGGGAGGTTGTTTTTTGGATTAACCATACTTACATTGCCGTATTCAAGTTGTTCAGTGGTAGTATTTACCTTAAAATCGGCATCACGTACTCAGTATCAATTGTATAATGTATAGTAGTGATTAATTTAATTAAACAAACAATACAGTACAGTAATTTGGCATTTGAAAAAAAATGATTAACTAGCGAAACAATTAACAAAACTGTACAGTACGTGAACACAAGAACGCGGAGAAGAAGAAGCTAGACTCCTACAGGTTTCAATTCATTGTCTTCCTCTACGTAACGCTCTAGTCATGTCTGACCAAGAAAAGTGACGCGTACTCTTGGAGCTGTTAACTTCGAACGCGGCCCTGCCGGCCGATGAAAGCATGGATAGAAGATTAATATTGAAGCCATACCGTTCAGGAGTACTACATATTGCAAGTTTGCAACTAACCAAAAGTGTTGTACTATTTGTCTTGAAAAGGTCAATGTTCGTGATGGTTTACCTAAAACGGTTTGTCACAGATACTTTGGCATATTGGCAACATTTGCTTTCAAAACGAAAAACCTGATGTGACCAAATTTGGCCGACTTTCAGTCACTAGAGTTCAATTTAGGAGGTTATCTTTGCTAATCAACTCAGTTCGATATATAGAAGCTTTCACGAAATCCTAAAGCAAATGATTTAATAAGACATTAATTTTAACAATTTGGAAGCAAACCTTATGAAATCAATCATGACATACGCTTGGGTGACAAGCCCTCCAGAGTGTAGTCACTCAAAGGCCAAAGCCATCCCGGCCTGAAGGACTCGTACAAAATACTCACCCTTGGAATTACACTGGCGAGCCACGACGAGCCTACAAGGCAATCTCACCAGGCTTACTCGTGTGAAACCTATATAATATATGATAGCATCGCGTGAAGTAAAATTGCAACCTGCGTTACTGAGCTTTGCTTGTTTTGTATGTATAGGATCTTGAGCAGCAAATGAAAAGCGCAAGTCCTATGGCGCTAAGACCAGCCAGCAACCAGTAGAAGTAATCGATATGTGCTTGATTGAGGTTATTCGGGAACCAACCCTCTCCACCACTTCCACGAGTTGATTTGTCGATGATGGAGACGACTAAGCTACTCAAAAGGCTGCCTATGCCAAATATACTCAGATACAGGGACATACCTACACTCCTCAGGTCATTCGGCACCTGATCATAGAAAAACTCTTGCAGACCAACCATAGTGAATGCTTCTGCAGTTCCAAACAAGGCATACTGAGGAACTAACCACCAAATTCTCATTGGAATTGTCACGTTAGGCAAATCAACTAGCCCATACTCAATAGCAGTCTGTAATCTTTTTTCCTCTACAATGGCAGCAACTACCATACAAATGATGGATATGAACAACCCAATTCCGATTCTTTGAAGCATAGTTACACCAGCAGGCTTTCCAGTCACAGCTCTGACAATTGGCACAAAAACACGATCATAAATAGGGATGATAGTAAGGATGATTATACCAATGAAGCCTTGTAATGATGCAGCCGGTATAGCAAAGTTCGGCCCAATTGACCTATCCAATGTAACACCTTGCTTGGTGAAGAATGTTGGAGGCTGAGAGAAGACGATTGCAAAAACCAAACAAGTTGCCCCTATGGGAAACAGCCTAAGCAATGACTTAGTTTCCTCAACATCATGCAAGCTGCATATCTCTTGGTTTTCTTTCGGAATGCTGGGAACAAGCAGAGCTTTGTTGAGGATCCTAATGATTCAGAGACAAAGCAGATAAATAATTAATTGAACAAATGAGTAAATGACAAATGACAATAATACAACATGACACAAGTCTACTGTGTGGAAAGTAGGGAGAGGGGTACACCCAGTCATGTCGCCAGTTATGAAAGTAAGTTTCTTCACCTGAAAAGCCAAATTTCCCGATTTTGTGTTACTTCAGTTTCTTCTTTGTCATAAGGTATAGAACGCCAATTCCTTGCAGCGGCACTAAAAACTCGACCAATTCTCACGAATGGACTATGTCCTTCTCCTTTTATAACATAACGGTAAGTTACAGTTCCAAGCAAAAACAAGAAGAGGGCTATCACTAGGATTATACATGGAATTCCAAATCCAAGGCCCCAGCTGAGGTTTTCCTGAACATAGCTTATGACCGCGTTTCCAAGTAGACCACCTAAGCACACCCCAAAGTACCACCAATTAAAGAAAGAGCTCTTCTCTTTTTTCTCTCCGGGATCCTCCCCATCAAACTGATCAGCCCCAAAGGCTTGAGTACAGGGCTTGTGCCCACCTTGACCAGCAGCCACCAGATAAAGGGCGACAAAGAATATGATCACCTGCAAGCTGCCTGAACAACTGGATCCAATTTCCCCGTTGCTTTCACAGTTAAGGGAAGGAAGCATAGCTGACAGAGTGAGCAATCCCAGCCCCTGTCACCATATCGACAAATTACAAGTAAGCAGAAAACCACATACACATATGGTATAACACAAAATAGAATCAATCTTCAATGAAGAACAAAGTTTATCAATGTGATGTGATCAAACTTTGCCATTGTCTATTTGTCCTCACTCATCAGCCAAAGTCAACCCACTCTTTACGTTCATGTTGCAAGTTCTTTCACTGTTTCAGTCAACACAAAGTGCTACAAATTATTACAACCTTCTCTGGTGTAGTATTCAATTACTCATACTTCATTTCAGAGAGTGTGCAAAAGAAATCAAAAGCAATAATGCCCCTCCAACCAATTTGTATCATGACAATGCTCTGCCCCAAACTCCTAGTTTACTAGTCCTCCGTCCTAAAGCTGGAATTCAATCGTTATCGAACCTCCCATAAATAACCCCTGAATTTCATTTATATCTTCTCCGAACTCCTCATACAGCTCATTGAGTGATTCATCAGCTCATTGGGTACAGTTACTTCAATATAATCTTCTGTCACGGAGTACTAGTTTCGAGAGTTCATTCATTGTGACAAGCACGCTCGACAAATACAAATTAATTTAGTACTACAATTTGATTGTGATTTGTGACTGACAATAATACTGCCAAACTACCAGATAGATCATGGAAATGAGAAGTTGAAATGCCACTCTCAGTGACCCAAAAACATAAAAAAAGTTTAAAAGGCACAAACATGTATAGTCAGGGCAAACTCATAAAGACTGAAACTTGATAGGAAAGAGAGTTAGAGAGAGTAATACTACTACCGAGTACTGACCAGAATGTAAACAAGGGAAGAAGTAATGATGGTATAGTATCTGCCCAGAAAAGAGTCAGCAATAACAGCTCCTAGAATAGGAAGTAATGATGCCACACCATTCCAAGCGTTGACATTTGCTGCTGCTTTGGCAGTTGACTGTCCCAATTTCCCAGTCAAGAAATTTATCAAGTTTCCTCCCACCCCATAATACGCTAGCCTCTCTGCCATCTCCACAGCTTCATCATAGAATTAACATACAAAAAATACCCAAGTTAGGAAATTTGTTAAATTTTCTTTTTTCTAAAGGTGGTTTGTGGGTAGCTTAGCTTACCTATGATGAAAGAGGCTGATCTCCACCGTCCATGCTTCGATCGAATGGCAGGGTGGCACTTGAAGTCAACAGCACCTGGGACAGTGTCATCTTCTGAAGTCAAAAGAGGTGAGAGAGTGGAGTCTTCTTCTCTTGAAGCAGTATGATCAACAGTTATGGTGGTGCTGTCCATTTTGGGGTGAAGCGGTCGAGAGCTACAGGCTCTCCTATTTAGGAGAATTTGCTCTATTATTTGTAGTAATATCAAGACTATATATCAATTATCATCAACTAATTCGTGCATTAGATGATAATTTTACTGTAGAGATTAGATTGTGAGTATGACAGATAGTAAGTCCTATTTAATAATGCAAGAAACTTGAATCGGCAGTTGGCACAGAGGTGTTTCCTTTCCCCACGTCTTTGGTTTTACTTCTGTCCCAGCTTACATTAATAACTCATCCAAGAAAAGACAATGACACATTGAACTGCACCCTTCTCAATTTTTATTCGTCAGTAACAGTTGTTCTTTTAAGTAATACAACCAGCGATGCGATGTTCATTAAATGTACAAACATAACAAAACTACAACCAGCACTGGAGAGTAACCGAGATGTGCAAGATTGAAAAGTCCAGTAGAAGTAACCAGTAGAAGTAACCGAGATGTGCAAGATTGAGGTTACCCCTCCACCACTACGAGTTACTTTGTCGATGATGGAAACGAGTAAGCAGCTCAAAAGGCTCCCTACACCAAATATACTCAAATACAGGGACATTCCCACTCTCCTCAGATCATCCGGGACCTGATCATAGAAAAATCCTTGCAGGCCAACCATAGTAAATGCGCATGCGGTTCCAAACAACTGAACAAGGCATATTGTGGAACCAACCACCAAATACTCATTGGAATTGCCTCATTAGGCAAATCAACCAGCCCATACTCCATAGCAGCCTGCAAGCGTTTTTCCTCTATAATAGCTGCAACCACCATACTAAAGATGGATATGATATGAATAAGAATAACCCAATTCCGATTCTTTGCAGCATTGTTACACCAGCAGCCTTTCTGTTCAAACCTCTGAGCAGTGGCACAAAAACACGATCATAAATTGGGATGACGGTAATGATGAATATGCTAATGAGGCCTTGTAAAGATGCAGCAGGTAATGCAAAGTTTGGCCCAATTAATCGATCAAGCGTAACACCTTGCTTGGTGAAGAAGGTCGGGGGCTGAGAGAAGACGATTGCAAAAAAGCAAACTGGAAGCCCATATGGGAAACAGCCTAAGCAATGGTTTTGTCTCTTCAACATCGTGGATGCTGCAGATATCCTGGTTTTTGTCTGATGTATTAGGAACAAGTAAAGCTTTGTTGAGATAAATAGAAATATAGATGCCTCCTGATGAGTGATGACACTGACCTAAGCCTCCTATGTGTGAAATGTAGGAAGGAAATGATAGGAATTTTCTTTACCTGATCAGCCAAAATCCCCGATTTATGTGTTAGTTCAGCTTCTTCTTCTCCATTAGTACAGAAAGCCAATTCCTTGCAGTTGCAGCAAACACTCGACCGATTCTTACTAATGGGCTATGCCCTTCTCCTCTTTTTTACGTAGGATACCTATTAGTTCCAAGCAAAAACAAGATAGGAGCTACCACAAGGCTTGCACATGGAATTCCAAATCCAAGGCACCAACTACAGTACTCCTGGACATAGCTGAGGACCGCGCTTCCAAGTAGATTACCGGAACACAGCCCAAAATACCACCAGTTAAAGAAAGAGCTCTTTGCTTTTTCTTATCTGCGATCTTCCCCATCAAACTGATCAGCCCCAAAAGCTTGAGCCCAGGGCTTGTCTCCACTTTGTCCAGCAGCCACCAGATAAATGGCAACAAAGAAAATTATCACCTGCAAACTATCAGAACACTAAACTTTCTGTGATCTTTTCACTGTTGAGGGAATAAAGCATAGCTGATAGAGTTAGTAAGGCCAACCCCTGTAACCATATCAGCAAATTTCAGGTATTGCAGAAACCACTAAAGACTTAGAGCACAACAAAGAATCAATTCTATACAGTTAAGCTAAACTAAATGAAACAGACATTAAAGCTAAGCTAAGCTAAACTAAATAAAACTGACATTAAAGTTGAACAAGACGAAGGAAGGAATTTACCAATGATAAAAACAGCTGAGCTCCACCGTCCGTTCTTTGATCGGGTGGCGGGGCGACTCTTGAAGTCAACGGCTTCAGGGACAATGTCATGTTTTGAAGTCAGAAGTGGAGACAGAATGGAGTCTTCTTCTGCTAAAGCTACTGTAGGATCGACGATGACGGTGGTAGTGGTACTACAGTCCATTTTGGGGTGGGAACCTATGTGTCTGATTGGCAATACACCCGATCACTCAAAGTGTAATTTAAAGGTAGAACTATGACGCTGAGGGGTCTTGAAGATTGGACTTACCAGAGAATATACGAGTGAAAATTTTTACAATGCGTCATAGGCACTATGGGCGAGATGGCACTTCGATATTTGCACCCCTTGGAACCATTACTGATATACAGTAGGTGTACTGTAAATATACAGTGTGCCTTTAGTTCTTCTGAATTGTCTCCGGCTTAGAATAGTCTTGTTCAATTCAATTCAGCTAAATATTGTTTAGCTCAGCTTAAAGTAGTTAAACTTAGCTACTTACATCATTACTGTATGTTTGGTTCGTATGTAGCGCTAGTGCTACAGTACAATTTAGTTTCCTTTTTCTTTTCTAGTTCAATTTCAGTTCAATTCCTAACAAGTAACAACCAACAAAATACTCATAAGCCTGTTTTGTTTGTCCGCAAATAACGCAAACTAAAAATAAACAACTCAAACTCACAGAGTATAAAACAAGAAAAACAAAAAAGTTAAAATTGCTCAAAGTAGAAAGAAAGAGACCAAAACACAACTTTTGCTGCACAATTACCATTCGATTTCATTTCATTTCATTTCAATTCCAGTAACATATTTCGTATCAAAATCAACTCACACATAAACTAATCTACCACCCACCCACCAATAATCGACAAAATTCACCCTGCTATGTTAATAATAATAACAATTGCTTTACAAGAAAAATAAAGTAAAAACTAAAGTTGACTAGTAAAAATTAATTCAGTAAGAAATTAAACCCAGAAAAGAAAAAAACCCCAATTAATCAAATCAATCAAAAATCACCTTAACAAAGGCCTTCGATAATCAAACCCATCATCATCATAATCATCTTGATCATCATCTTCTTCTTCTTCACCATCACAATCATAAATGGAAACAACAGATCTCACCAACCCCAACTGATCATCCAAGTACCTTTGAAGCAACATCCAAACAATCTCCTTCCCGTCCTCCACTCTCTCTCCACCACCTCTCCCCTCCTCGCACCGCCTCAACTGGTCTTCATCCTCATCATCACTATCCTCGTCACCCTTCTTTCTTCGTCTTCGTCGGCGGTGACAAAGGCAAGTGTAGATATGGGAAAGGCAAAGGAGAGGTAAAGAGAGGAAGATTAAAGGGAGGAGTAACGGTGAGCAGATAGCTAAGAGGAGGATTCGTGTTCGTGTGTTTATGTAGAATATTGGACTCCACTCTCTCTCCTCTTCTTCTTCTTCTTCTTTCCCCTTCTCTTCTTCGTTCTTCTGCTGTTGCTGCTGTTGCTGTTCTTTTTTCATGGTAGTTGGTTGTTTTTGGCAGTTATGTTAGTTAGTTAGACGACATGTTTTAGTTTTGTTCTTTCTTTTGGGATGAGGGAAATATTTGAGGGGTTTTTCTTTTTTTTTAAATTGGGTTTGGGGTGAGGGGTGGGGGCCACGAGGGAGGTGGGTTGACGAGAAAGGTGTCTGGAAGGAAGGAAGAAAAGGGAAGGGGAGAACATGTGCGAGGGTGAGGGTATGACTGTAATTTTTGTATGCTTTGCTGGAATTTTTTGGTGGCTGATGGATGGATTGTTATTATGAATATAATATTCAGTCAATCAAGGAGTACTAATCAGTAATTGACTAATCGGCCCTTTGTAACCTTTTGAAGTTTTGAGGACTGACTAAAGTAAAACTTGTGAGTTGTAGACTTTCGGCCTTGACCTATCTAGCAGTTCAGCACTAGGTCTAGCAGGCTACCAAAGGAGGGCTAATGCACTAATAATGCCTAATTTGTTAATTTGTTTTCTTGATTTAAATTAAATGAAAAGTATTATGAGGGGGTTTTCTTCGATATTCAAGCAAAAGTCTTCAAATACAATGTTCGTAATATTGCGATCCGGAAAAAGTGGTTTGGCTCTATTAAGACTTGAGAAACCACTTGTTGGAAACACTTTACTCCTTAGTGGGCTAACTCGGTGCGAATAGGATTGGCATTCCCTAAAGGAGTTAGGTCTAACATGGTTTAAAGTTTAAACCATAAATAATGGGATCCGGAACCTATATCCTATTCGAGAATTCAAGAGTATATGTACGAGTTAATGTGCTACTTTATTCCCCGTTACGAATATGAGAAATGAATTTTTTTTTTCTTCTTATTGCTAAACATTATAGAATGACGTATCTTATACCTAAGAGGCGTTACCCACTGATCAGTAAGTCTGGTCCAAAAGTTCACCTACTAGAATTAATACATTTACACATTTTTAAATCTTAATTACTGTTGTAAAGATCCAATTCGATTTAGTCTAGTTTAAATAAAATTTAATTTATTTAAGTCAACTTAGGAGTTCACTTGAATGTATATAACAACAATTCTAATCAGTTTAGTCATGTTTAGTAAGAGTCAAGCAAAACAATCCGCCTTATAAAATTTCATTTTATTTAGGGTTTTACACTGACATGATAAACAAAAACAAGCCATAACTAGCAAGTTTGGTGAGCTAGAATCCAGAAGTTAAAGATGAAGCATTATTCAACTTGATAAAAATGACTCGTTCATAAAAAATAGAAGAATTGAAAACCAAATTATAGAAGATATAATATAGATCCTTAGATAATCATAAACAATGACTTTGTGCAATGTCATAATACGAGAGAGAAGGAAATGACCCAAGTTTTTCACTTACAACGGGAGTCACTGTGAGTAGAAGTCATGGATCGGAGACGACTTTGTGCTTCTTTGGGTCACTTTTTGGATCAAAATATATAAGGTCTTAGTACAATCCAATGACAATAAGACGCATGTGTTATATATATATTTGTTGTAATGTAGAAGAAGATTGAACATTCTTGTGTTATTATTACGAGAAAAGAAAAAACAAAGCGGGTATATACGAACTATTGGAAAGGATAAAGAAAGTAGTAACTCACACATGTTGGTTCATTTTTTGGTGATAGCCTAAAGGTTTGAGGTTTTGTACTCGAAGACTTTGATGCTTCCCTTGTTCGATGTTTCTCTAGGACATGTTCTTTTCAACTAACTTAACTAAACTTAACTAAATTTTTACGATTAAACGAAATGAGCTAAGCTTAATTCACTGAACTCAAGTTTTTACAAGCTGAAAAAACCCCGTCCCCAAACAAAAACAAAAGAAAAAAAAAATCGATTCCAACATGACCCAACCCCGCACTTGACTCGACGTCTCGACCACCCAGATTCGTTGGTGTATAATCAGAAGGCAAGAAGAGAGAGTTGCTCTAGTGGTAGAGAGCACACCTTCAACCCGTAAGGTTGGGGGCTCGATTTTTAACGGCCTCAGTGCCCCCTTTACACCCAAAAAAAAAAATCAGAAGGCAAATGTAGCAAGTTAGCATGAAATGGCCCAATCAAAGAACAAGCAAATCCAAGCAAATACAAGCCCATTGTCCAATAGCCACCTTAATTTCTCTTGCCACCAAAACCCACCAATTGTTCTCCAAACCCAAATATAATGACCAACCAGGAAATGACGGTAAGTAAACCACGACGAAACCAGATCATTCAAATAAAGTTACGCTTTCAGTACCTTCCAAAGCAATTAAGCACACCACACCCAACTATTAATTCGTTCATCGTAAATCACCCAATCCCAAAAAACATTAAAAATTTAAATTAAATAAAAAAAAAATCTTTATAGCTACCCAAATTAAACCCAACATAATTACATAACGCTCACACACTCACTTTTATTTGCTCCCTCAGTGACCTCAGATCTGAGTGTTGTTTAAGGTAAGCAGCTACCTGAGGGGAATTGCATTTCATTTGTGCTCCCAAATTCTTGAATATTGCTGAGTTCAAGTAAAGTAAATGTCCCCGAGCAATTCAACAACGAAAACGTGATAAGTTACGGGACTGTACAAGGACCAATTTCCAAGATCCTAAGTCTTGGAAAATTGGAAGAAGTGAACCACACAGAATTCAGAGTAACTTCTGTGAGGTTCAACCTCTCGAGAAGTTGGAAACGGGTCCTAATGGCGCACCAAAAGCAGGGAGAGACAACTTATCGAGTCCTTGAAGCAGATGTTCAATACTTGTCACATTGAGTTGACAACCAAAAGCAGCAGATAAAGACATTATACAGCCTTTTGTTATACGAGTACAATTAAGAAAATGTTACACAACACTAAACGCTACAATAAAAACTTTAAATTAAGAACACAATCTCCTTTTTAAAATCATCTTTCTGAAGAGAAATAATAATGTATTGTAATATATTTTATAGTCTCGTTTTTAAATGAAACAATGTATAATGTATTACAATATATATATTATAGGATGTTATAAGGGAAATTGATAATGGAATGATAAAGGAGATGGAGAAAAAATTGAAGTAATTGAAATAATTAGAGAACGAATGTTTAATTTAAGTGACCGTTGGAAAACTTGTACTACGTGAATGGTACGTCAACATGCAACTTAGTGTTTCTTGATTCTTGATTGCAAAAAAAAAAAAAAACACACAAGTTGTGACGAGGAGCTTGTACTACGACTACTTGATTGGAATCATTAGGAGGTTTGATTTTTTTGTTTGGTCGCTCGTCCATGATTGCTATGTGTTTAGTTGTTTGAGTGAGTTTAAACAAGAAATTAAACAAGATTCTGTTTCAGAACTTACGTCACTACTACAAGGTGAAATAGACTTTAGAAGATGGCTTTTCTTGACAATTGAAGATGGGAAGAATTAGAAGATGGCTTTTGTTGACAATTGAAGATGGGAAATTTGTGATGAAGAATGAATTAAGGAGATGGAGGCAGAAAGAATTGAAGGACGATGTTAAGAGAAGAAACAAATGTTTATTTTGAAATCAAGAAAATGAATGTGATAATTTTGTTTTGTAATGACCTGCGAATGTTATAACGAATGTTTTTGAGTGTGATAATTCGTTGCAAACACTAGATGGTGTTTCGAAAATATGGTTTATACTATTATTGTTTGAGTCATTGAGGGATGATAATTGGGTTTTTACTGCCAGTCAACATGCAATTCTTGATTCTTGATTTGCCTTAAACAAAAAAAGAAGAAGAAAGATTTAGTGAAGATACGGGGGATTTGGCAGTTGCAAATACGCGTTTAGATACAAAAAGAAAGTCAACTATCCATTTCAATTTGTTCCATAAATAAAAAAGAAAAAGGAAATCATTTGAATTTGAGTTAGTTAGAAAGTAACGAACCCTCTTTTGTTTTCTCTCCTTTTCTCGTTTTCCTCGGCCCTGTTTAATTTCGAGCTCTGATCATTTTAAGGGTCTGTTCGGCAAACCTAGCAGTAGCTGAAGCTGAAGCTGATTAGGTAGCTGAAGCTGATTTGTTAGCTTAAGCTGAAGTTGAAGCTTAATAGATAATCTAATTAGGGTT
>ONZK01000015.1:763-22278 GCA_900322385.1 Pharnaceum exiguum | reverse complement strand
TTTTTTTTTTTTGCATCAAGTGTTATTTGTTGTTGTGATTATTCCATTTGGTTAGTTAAGATGGTTACTTGTAATTTGTTGACAATAGCTTTGATCCATATGCATGATGATAGGAATGATTTTCATGCTTTAAGTTTGCTTGACTGTTTGGTAAAGTTTGTTGCTTGTCAACTTCAGAAGACGATGGAATGAACAGATTCATATGGATTTTAATGCATAGCCTCAGGAAAATCTTTTGATGTTTGACTATCATTTTGGTGAGTTTGAATGACTGAGTAAAAGCTGTGTCACTACCTCCCTTCTTCTCCTTCTCCTTCTCCTTCTCCTTCTCCAAAGCCTTAGTCCCGAATCCATTCAGGGTTGGCTAGTGGCTACAAAGGACCATATGGGATCCACTCCACACACTCGCACACACATTCCAATTTTGGTCCATGCCTCGGAGATATGACTAGGTTTGACGCGTTAACTGTCATTAGCCTACCATGCTACTCTCCCCCTTTATCCGGGCATGAGACCGGCAATGAAATATTATAAACAAAAGATTACCAACGCTCATTGGCGGAGTTAGCTGTATCACTACCATTAGAGAAAATGGCTCAATAAAGTTAATTAAGTGCTGCCTTCTGTCTCCGTGCTGACATGAAACTACAACAATGCGACCAGTCAGCAACCAGAATGATTACTTGTACTGGCTGCTGAGAATTCTAGATTCACTATCAGAGTGTTTTGTCTTTGCTTGATCTTTCCATGTCTCTTTATATTGGATTTATGGTATTTCACATTTTTGTGTTATCATAATCCTGCCAGTCTGCCACTGTTCTTACTTTTACTGAAAAATACTTTAGATAGTATGGTTTGCCTTTCATCCTATGTTAAGTACTGATGCAACCATGTTTATAATGATTAAGTTGAGCTGGTAGGCGAAACAAACTTTCGTCTTGACCAGTTGGTGTTTTGCATTAGATAGACTATTGGGCTGAATCCCATTATATTGTCTTTCAACAGCCGATTAGCAAAATGTTACTTATTTGCTTACTGGTTTTGCTAGTCTTTTTAGTGCTTGGATTGGTTGGGTTCCCGTCTTGCCCCCATCTCAACCAAGTCAATGATTTGAAAGGAAGTTCTGGTGCAGCTTTGATTACTTACTAATAGCTAGTTGTGTGGTGTCTGAGCGGCAAAATCTTCTCTGAGCTGGAAAATCCCCATAAGCTTGACATCATTCCCATTAGACTGTGGCTGGGTTGCAAGGAACCTGCTTTACAACATTGTTACCATGTGGAGGGCACTTGAAACTTGAAAGGAACCTCACTTTTCTGCTTTATGGAGTTTGGACCTGGTGTACAGCCTGAAAAAGTTAAAGCTCAATAGGTATACGCATAGAAGTGATGGTTGTGGAAATAGAAAGGATATCTATTCCTAAAAGGACTCTCGTACTTCAGGAGGAGAGAATCTGATTCTAAAAGATTTTATTTTGATGATGTCAATTAGAACAAAAAGGATGGCGTATTAGCATCCCTGTGGAAAGGGCTAAGAATGTGGTGTAGTCACTCTTTTGTCTCTTCTTTGTTGGGTGAAGATAAGCTCAATTATTTTGAAGAAAGATTATTCTTCTTTTTCACTGATTTGACAAGGATACAGGCTTTAGGTCATTTAGGGTAGGTTCAATTTATCTCCTGTTTTACCAGATATGTTAGGGCATTAGGCAGTAGCCTTTACAATTGTGGTAGGGGGCTGTGAAAAAAGCACATGTAGTTCTCTAACATTGCGCTTGATGGCTTGGCTCCCACATTATCTAAGTGGTAGACTTAAGATCCTGAAGATTACTTTTATGTAGTTTTAATTAGAAAAACATGAACTAGTATAAAGAGGGCTTACTTCAACTATATAAGTTGATATTGAATGTGAGTTAGCCCGTGACAATTGCATCATTGCATGAAGTCTAATATATGGATGGCTCGTTGCTGTATCAAAACACTACCTAATCACCACCCCCACCCCCCACCCCACCCCACCCCACCCCCCCGCCTTCCCAAAAAAAAAGGAAGACTGAGGATGTATGCTACTCCTAATCAGGCAAGTTTAAAAGTAGTTTTTCTTTGTTGGATGTCTACATCGATGCTGCTTTTTTCCTGGAAAAGACTGAAGGTGTTTACTAATATGTTCTACTTTATTCTTCATGGACCAATTCTAGTCTACTGGCATGTCTAATTACTTCAAATGTATCTACTGTTTGAGCTTTCTGATTTTCCACACATTTATAGGCATCATCTTTGAGGGTAAGAATAGAGACTTTCTAGCATCACTAGTTTAAGCCCTCTACGCATTCTCTTTTTGATAGTATTTCATACCATTATTCATTCCGATGTGTAAGGCAACTGACAATAATATTCTGGATGATGTGGCAGTTTGGGTAGTTGTAGTGTTTCCCAATCGAAACCAAATGGATGATTTTTATGGTACTACAAGATGCATTTCGTCAGTGTCCGCCCTTCCCTGTGGGTCATTTCACTTAGGTTCAGGATCTAGCTAACTTCACTAACCTTTATGTTTAGTTTGAGCCGATCAAGGCTCGTTCAGTGGCGGCTGGCAGCAGGGTCTTAACTTTTGTTGCCAGTCAAAGAAATAGTTAAGGAAACAGGAAAGGGAAAAGTCTCTAGTAGCTTTCTTGATCTGTACAGTGTAGAGCGGACTTCTGCAGCTGATCAACAGATGAAAAAGTTACAGTTATTTCCCCAGAGTTTGGACTGATTAAATGGAAGTAATACAAACCATACCGTGGAGGACAATGTTGGTGGGGATGAGGAAAGTTTGCTAAAGGAAAGCAAAGCATACTGCTGTGGGCAACTGCTTCGCTTATGACCTGGACACAGGTACCAGTGCTAACTTTGGTGTGCAACATTAGGTGCACAGCTCAGATTCTGCTAGGTTATACAAGCCGCAGCATCTACCCATGGTTGTTTAAATGCTTTGGGTTCTCTAAATAACATGTTCCTACATCTCCATGCATCCCTTTTCAACTGCTTTTGAATATTTTCGCTCTTTTGAAAAATTTGAAACCTCATTACTGATGAGTGTTTTCGTGTTCCCTACTTGTTCCTATATCACTGATGAGTGTTTTCGTGTTCCCTACTTGCCATGGGTACCTTGTCTGTCCTCGTTAATAGACTTTCCATGGCTGTACCAACTTTAGACTGCAACTTGCTTGCAAAAATTTTCATCAGATTCTAATCTGTAACTATTCTTCTTAGCAGCAAACAAATACTGCAGACATGTTGGAGGAGGCAGTGGAATATGTGAAGACCCTCCAAAAGCAGATTCAGGTATGCAGATGATAATATTTATTTGTCTATTGTCACTAGTCATCACAAAGGAAAAGCACATTAAAACATTCTTCTGTAACTCTCAGAGAATATACAGTAGCTGAGATGCAAATTGAAATCTTTCTCATGGATGGAAATAAAACATGTGAGTTCATGTATCATTTGCGTATGACCAATGATTCCAATGTCTGCAGGATCTCACTGAGCAGAAGAAGAATTGCACATGCTTGGAAAAAAGCTGACTCCGAGGGATGATCGTCTTGCTCGTCTGTTGTAATTGTACTCTTATATGTGATGTCTCAACACGCTTGTTGATGGTTTTTTTCCGTTGATGCAATGTATGCGCTAGAACATATGAAAGTTGCTCTGGATTTTCGTCTTCAGAGAATTCTGCAGCACTGGAGGTATTCTGGGCAACAGAACATCATAATCAGTGGGGAATTTTCTTGGCGAAGCCCTCTGAATTCTACCCTGGTGCATTGTTGTAGAAGTGACATGCATGGCGAGGTTGTATTGTAATAGTATGTACACAGGGATCTAGCTTTAGCATCCAAGTAGTTTTGTTAGGTTCTGTTTTTTGGTACTGTGATGCTCTCGCTCTGCACATATGTAGCAGCCATTCAATATAGTCAAAACACTGATTACATTAGTTATCTTCTACTTTTGGAGTTTGAAGATAAACTGAATAATTACTCCACATTTCAGTTCAGTAAATTCTCGTCACGCTACACCTTATAATACCTTTATTTATTTCGTTTGTAACGGATTAGGTAGTCCTGTTGTCGCAACAGACCAATTATTGACATCTATGCACAATTATACACTGAAGGAATTTCAATAGTAATTTTTACTGATCTCCCTTGACTAATTCCTCATCACATTGGCAGTAAGCATTATACGTAAGCTATGACGTACGCTGCTTAAAGCCTTAAGCATGTGAATTATGTGTTGTACTCCACCAGTTTCATATATCACCAGATTCTGGAATTCGAATTTGCTCACCCAAAAGTACAAAGTGTACCAATAAAAAAATATCACAATGCAATGACCAAACATACTTCAATAGAATAGTCTATAGAATTCCCATATCTAGTGGTTACGACAATCCCTCTCCCCTGAAACAATGTACACTGTATTCGACCTCAGTACCTTTCATGGCACCAGAAACAGAATAATGAAACAATTTCTTTAAGAAGTCCTGTGACAAAAATCCTACATTCTTCTGTTATCTTTATTTTCTTTGATTTTCTGTACTAGGAATATATCAACTGCCCCTTACTAACCAAGCCACCATGCCACTAATCAAGTAGAGCCTTAGCAAAAGAAGAAGAGTTAAATGACACTGACATTTGAACGTTTACTAACATTCCAGGAAGTTGACCTGACCTATTGACTTACCTGACACAACCTCAAACAATATCAATCTACCATATCCCATTGACAATAATTTCATCATTTCATCACAATCCCAAACTTTTACATACAACATACAACAAACAACAATCGACAATCAACATCTCACACTCAAACACACACACACATGTGTTTCTCTGTGTTCAAACCCAAACACCCAAAACAACCCAGAAAAAAAGTCATGATCACCAAACAAAAGTTCAACACTTTGTCCCCCTCACCTTCCCCAAGAAAACCCTTCTCAAACAACAACACACCAACATCCTCATCCCATGATCACACCCCAAACACCAACACAAACCTCAACTTCTACACATCAAAATCATCCTCAACCTCAAGCAGAACATCCCTATCCAGCCTCAAAGACTCCCTACCAGAAAACACCCACATTTACGACATCTCCGAACTCCGAACCGCCACCCGAAACTTCCTCCTTAAGCCCCTCTCCACATCCTCCTCATCCACTTCCTGGACATGCACACTAAAAAACAAAAACGTCATCCTCACGCAACGTAAGCTTCGTAGACCTCTAACTACCTTGGAACTCAAGCAAACCCTTTCCCTCCTATGCAAATCCCACCATGCAAACATAGTCAACCTTAATGGTGCATGTGTTTCAGGGAATTATATATACTTAGTGTATGATCACATAAAGGGAGCTAGTTTAAGTGACTGTTTGAGAAACCCAAGAAATGTTAACTTTACTGTTTTGTCTAGTTTCTTATCTAGGATGCAAGTTGCTGCTGGGGTTGCTGATGGGCTTGATTATGTGCATAATTGTGTTGGTGTTGAAGGTGGGTTGGTCCATAATCATATTAAAACTAGCTCTATTATTGTCACTGATGAACCTTCTTTGGTTCCCAAGATCTGCCACTTTGGGACTGCTCAGTTGTGTGGTGAGGAGGAGAGGGAAAGTCACTTTTCCGGTACCCGAGGGTACATGTCCCCCGAGTTCCAGGTTCGTCCCAAATTAGTTATCACGTTGCTTAAGTTTACCAATAATTAGTAGCCAATGTTTCAATGATAAAATTAAAAAAGACAACATTTTTACTTTTAAGATTGGAACTTTTTGAATGAATATGTGGCAAACTAGTTGTAATTGAAACTTGTAGGGTATAAGGCTATGATTGCATCATCAATGTACAATTTTAATTGGAAATCGACATATTTTGCTAGAATTCGAATTAGCTAGGAGGACAAATTGATTGAAATTGAGGGGTAGAAAGACAAGCAAATTGGATTTAGCATATGGGTATATCATTATTAGCTCCAAGTTGGACTCTTTCTGATGGATTTTGTCAGATTCAATCTTATTTTATATTGCTAATGTGATGTGAAGTTTCTTAGGGAAGCTAGTGTGGTTACCAATTTTGTGAGTGGAGATTGAAATGTGTTGGTTTGTCATTGATGTGAAGGTAACTGGAGTTCCAACATTGAAATCAGATGTGTATGCATTTGGGGTGGTTGTGTTGGAGCTGTTAACAGGGGAGGAGTCAGTGAAGGTGATGAAAGTAGAGGGGAAACCTGGGGTTTTTCGGAAGGTATCAGTGATAGAGACTGCGAGGGAGGCGTTGGGAATGGGAGGAGAAAGAATAAGGCGGTGGATGGACCGCCGGCTAAAGGACTCGTTCCCAGTGGAGGTGGCGGAGAAGATGGTGAAGGTAGCATTGGAGTGTCTTCAAGAGGATCCGGAAAACAGGCCGGATATGGGTAGGGTTGCTGGGTGGATTTCTAAGTTGTTTTTGGAGTCGAAGAATTGGGCTCAGAGCATTGGAGTTCCTGATGGTATCACTGTTACATTTACTGCCAGATGATGATGACGAAAACATTTGATATGGGACTACCAAATCATCTCTTAGTTTCTAGTTGAAACCTGTGATATTTGTCAACAGGATTAGAGTGTGATAGACCAATATAATTCCAAGTAATGGGAGAGAGAGAAGTTTGAGCCGGACAGACTGTACATTAGAGAGTAAGATGACGGCATATCTTAGTGTTCAATGTTAATGGAATTCGTGGTCGATATTGTTGTCAAGATCTCCTGTGTCTTGCCACTACTACTTTTTGCAGATAGTAGAGGCAGTAGTGTTGCTGCATATACCTCAACTTAACCATGCCCTTTCCTCAATTCGCTTTCAGAAGTCCAATTCAGTGCAGGGCTACTCTTGAAAGAGCTCCGTACACATTGCGTATCAACAGATTGCGTTTCATATGACTGTTTCCGCCATGAGGAAGATGCACGGAAGAAAATGCCCACCGCGCAGAAGATCTTTTGAGATTCTCCCTTGTCGCTGTCACCAGCTCGATGCCTAGGAGTCAATTACAGTTCCTCCTAGAACATCATGGAGTGTGCTGTTGATTGTGCATTTTTCTGCCTGAGATTTTGCCGTCCCATGGAAATTTGAAGTGGCGTACTAATTACCTAGGTCTAAGATTCTGGTTCATGTTGTGATGCCTGATGCAGATTTCCTGTGGAACAGTTCAGTTGACTATCCCAAGAGTGAGAGCAAGTTCGTGCGGCCACTAGCGTGATTTGTGATTGGATGGCGTCGTTGAATGATATCATATAGGGAAGGTCAGTTGAAGTTAGAATTTGGGTGCTATTTGGGGTACATTCAGGTAGATGTTACCTCAGGATTGCAGATTGGTCTGCCTATTGTTACAGGGAAGATTGAAAGAGGTGCACATTATTCTGGCTACAACAGCTAATAAAGGCCAAGAGATCTGTATATCATCTTAAACTTAGCTGGTAATTTTTAAATTTTTTCTTTCTTTTCATTCTAGATTTCTAACCACAATCTAGGAAAAGATGTACAGCTGATTGAGCGAATGTAAATGTTTGCCTCTGCAGAATTTTTCCAAATGTTGTTGCTATGCTAGAGTAAATATTAACTTGAACAATCTTCGCACGCCATATGACAAAGTTTGGCATTCACTATAAAGTTAAAGTTCAACATACACTGATACACGAAAGCAAAAGGGTCTGTACAGCAAACTACTACGAGTACTTTGTTATCCAGTTAGGTCTGACCCAATCCAACACAAGTTATACATTCATCAGTAACCGCAGTAAATCATCTACAAAACGGGAAGGCAGATGGATCATCAAACTATAAGAAGCTCCGTTACTCCAGTAGAAGCATGTACGCAAAGCCACCTTCAAGTCTTCAACTGTGAGCTGCAAGACGCTGACTTAGATAGACCAGATGTCCAGTGAGGCCCATCAAAGTGCCGATGTTCAGCAGGGATGAGTACGAGTTCAACTTCTTCAACCTGTTATCTAGGTTCCTCAGCTTCGACTTGACCTCGTCTTGTTCTCTCTGAGTCAGAGGCGACGTTACTGTTGGCACTGTCGTGGTCGCGCTGGCGGTCGTGACAGGACCTGCATCCTCAGTAACCACTGTGTCCACAACCCTTGTAGGAGCATGAGCATGGTTGTCTCTTCCCCTCCCTTCCTCTTTCTCCAGCTTCAACCTCTGGAACATTATCTGCACATAGTTGGCCATCAGTTTCAGTCTCAATATACAACAAATCACTCCAAACCTCTGCGGTGACTACTAGCAATTTTCACTGAAGTGACGTAATATTACTCACTCCCAAAAGACTCGGCATTTGTGTAACACATCACCTAGATTCATCACTCGACAACAATACTTCATAGTTCAAGTTAACAAATAATAGTGTTGCCAAATTAGAGACTAGAACCTACTCAACAATATTCATAGGATTTTGACTAACAATAAACATCAATTAGTACACTACCACCATGTAGAAACAAAATACAGCAATGGGCACAAGTGCACAACTAATGTAACAACCAAAATCACTGGAAAATTAAGAAGAAAGACAAGTAGACTTGAAGATAATAGTTACACTAATAAGTGGCACAATTGGAATGAAATTTGGCTTACCTTAGTTGCTTGAGGCTCCAAATACCGAAGATTAGCCAAAACCAACAGCAAAGAACTCAAAAGATTATAACCCTGAAACATACCAGCCTTACTCTTGAAGAGGTTCCCCCTTTCACCCAACAAGTGCCCAAGCAAAGCCAACCCAATACTACCCAACATAGCCTTAAAATACACTGGATAAATCTTACTTTGCACCATCCCAAACTGCTGCCTAGGCAAAACTCCCGCCAAAACATGGCTCATTATAAACGTCACCCAAACTGATATCCCATATGCCATAGCAAACCCCAACAAATGCATCATCCTCATCAACGACCCTATCGGAACCAACCCGAAAACGAACCCGAAAACATCACAGATCACATCTTTCCCCCTCCTTGCAATGTCAGACAATTCCTCCTTCCCCTTCCTACCCTTCTCCTTAATCTTCTCCGCCGCTTCTTCCACCACTTCCCCTGTTTTCTCCTTCGCTTTCGCCGCCATTTCCCCTGTTTTCCCCGCCGCATACTCTGCTTTTCCCTTCACCTGCTCCCCTGTTTCCTTCACCTTTTCCCCTGTTTCCCTCACCTTACTCTCGGCACCCCGTCGAACATCCCCGGCTTTCTCCCCGGCCTTACTACCCATCTCCTTAACCTTCTCCGCAACCCCGGTTACACTCTCTCTCATCTCCTCCTCAGCATCTCCCACTTTCTCTTTAGTCTTCCCCCAAGCATCAGCAATCTTATGCTTACATTTCCCATACACATCACAAATAAGCTCCCTCGGTCCCGTCCCGGTCCCGGTCTCCTTAACATCTTGTGCAACTCCGGCGACTGACGCCGCCGCGTGGGACAAATGCTCCGGTGAAATTGACACCTTTGTGTTCCCATCTCCGGTTGCGTCTTCGTATTCGACAACGACAGCCCGGTGACCTTCTCTCACTATAACCTGCTCACCACCATTGTTGGTTTGTGGGTTTGGTGAGAATAGCCCTGACACTAATAGGGATGTTGCTACTAGTGATATGGCTATAATGTTCATCATCTTTCTCTACTGCTTTCTCTCCCCTGTTTTTGTGTTGCTCTGTTTTTGGTTTTCCTCTGTTTTTCTTTTACTCTGTTTTTTTTGTTGTTGGAATGTTTTATTTAAGCGGTTTGAGATATGGATTGGATAAGGGGTTTAAACTTAACGGTTCGGTTTTTTAAATGTCTGAAGGAGGACACGTGGGGCTTTGGGAATTGAGGTGATGACACGTGCATGACGACGTGTCTTTGTAAGTCTGACAGTGTAAAAGTTCTTGAAGACTGGAAAATGTAAACTTGTGAAGTAAGCAAATTGGTGTAAAGGAAAAGGAGAATGAAATGGGTTGGGCTGAGTTTCATTGATAAAGTGCGAAGTGGATTTTTGGGCTTCTTTTGTATTTGGGCTACACTTCTTTTAAGAGCTTAGATATTGCTATATGAAAAGTTTTTGAATTACAGTGGTACTACCGCATAGGCGCATAGTGCATTACCCAACCATAGAAGATTTTAATCAAACTATCAAAGCGGCATTAAGATCGGTTGGCATAGTGATTCAGCACTTCGTCCCTTAAACAAGTGATTGAGGATTCAAATTTCAAGTCTTATGAATGAAAAAGAAACTCCTTGGCTAGAAATTTTAAGATCAGTAAAAATCAAGTATAAAGATGTATTTTCTACCAATTAAATTGTACTAACATACTGTTGTGACATATGTCAATGATCAGCTATCAGCCTATCAGCATTACTAAACGTTAACTAGTCACATCTTGAAGGTTTAAATTTGTCACAATCGTTTTTTGGTGCAAATGAAAATTATTGAACTATACTATCAATCTTATAATTGGATTATTTTTTCCATCATTGTTGTTGCGATTGAACAACTGTTCAATATAATGAATGTGTTTGTCATTTGGCAATTAATGATTCTCACAAAACGGTGATTCCGTACTTCCGATCGTTTATGATTGTTTTCTGTCCGTCCCTCTTGTTTAATGTCCATAATCATCCAAACAATAGCCAGTCTAACAGGCACACAAGCATACGCAAGATCTGAATAATGTAATACGAGTATATAATCATATCTACTTTTGTTCCTAAGCTTGAAGACAAGTGTGTACCTAACAAGATATTATTTATCAGATATAAGTCAAATGTAGGGAATAGTATAGTATGCGCATGATACGATCGATATACGTAATAATAGACTAATAGTACTGTAATTGCTAAAGCTTGTAGACATGTAGCTGATCTCAAATTAGCTAAATCGACTAGCTAGCAAGTAGCAAGCCAACCCTTTTTTTAGCAGGTGTACTGTGTGTTGCGGTGTTGCCCTGCTACGCTGCCAGTGTGCTGTACACAATCACATACTGTGCAGCGTGCTTGTAGTGTTCGCAAGTCGCAACCAAGGACGAAGTACCGAGGTCACAAATTATTGTTTGCAGCTGCTCATAATTTAACGGTCCACGGGCTACAATGACGCTGCATAATATGGGTCCCCAGCTACGTCTTCATATAACTTGAATATAACATGACACCATAATGTAAATGTAGTAATCCGTATAAATTTTCTGTGACCACTAGAAGTTTAATGTAACTCGGTTGAAATTTTGTTTGGACTAGTCAACTTGATTTAGTTTATGGAAATTTGTACAATTTGATTAGGCTTAATCAAGCGTTTGTTTGACAGAACTATTTGAATCTGTATATATATATAAAGTTAAAAGTATAAGTTTATTTAAAGCATTTAGATATACTCTGTATATTATAGTTGAATTTTTAGCGGAAGGATGACATATTAAATATTTTAGTTAATTAATGTATTGAATATAATTACCAAATTGTAGTGCTTTTATTTTATTTTTTTTACTCAAAATGAGAAAATTAAAATGTGAATAACTTAATGATAAGAGATTATGTGATTAAAAATTTGCGAAATAAACTAACTAATGGGGCAATCTATCTACATGAGCTGACAAATCAAACAAACCTAAAGGCATAAGTTGGATTTGAGACAATTTATTATTGAATAAAATATACATACACTATGAAGACATATCATACAAGTTAGTTAATCTCCTAAGTTTAGCTTGAGACTACTAGTTATTGAATAAAATACAAATAAACTATATCAAAGTACTAAATTATTCAAAAATAATATGATGGTGGTCCATGTGCAAACAAGGGTAAGATTTGGGTTTCAAAAATAAAGAAGTAGCGAGTCATGGAAGGGTCGCGCACATAGTCTGGTTCTCAAAAACGGGACGTGGACACCACTTTTTTGAAAGAAAAAAAACTCACAAATTAGGCGTGGTTTTGATAATATACTTAGATAAACGGTTAGCTTTTTAGGCTTCTCTTTTAATAATCATACATTATACTTTACATTATTATTTCAATATATTTTTTAATACATTTTGATTCTTTTATTACTTGCATTGATATTTTTACATATTTGATTCCAATGTATATATCACAATGTCAATTACTCTTTTTTCAAAGGTAAAAAAAGAGTTTTCATTTATATTATTATAGGTCTTTCGAGCGTGGGAGGTCGTTTAAGAGTGAGGACTCGGATAAAGAATTTTGGTCCTTCAAATAAGGCACAACCCAACCCTTTGCTTAAGTATAAAGTTTTTCTTCAAACCCGACTTGGTTATGGCCCTTCTTTGATAATTCTAACTCGAAGAAAAAGTTGGACAAGCGTCACAGTCATAAAGAGTAGATATTCGACCTTTAAATTTGAAATTTAATTCTCACCGAAAATTGAAAAATGTGAAGAAAATACATAATAGCCTTAATTAAGGACTTCATAGACGACCCCAACGGATTGTTCTCCAACCCTACTTTTCATAGGTGGTTTGTTATTTTAGCATGTGGACCAAAGGACGTTGACAATTAGTTAAGGCTTTGGACCATGCTCTTCAATATGGTGCAATTCATCCCCTACATCTTTTGGAAGCTTATACGTAAGGCAATTAGTTTATGTCACGGCAAAAGGGAGGGCCGGACATGTCTCTAATCGTCGTCTTCGTATACCTATTCCTAAAGTCATTTCATGAATTTAGAATATACTCCGATTTGTTGCGTCTTTACACTAAGCACTTCTTCATCGTGTCGTTTTTTATTTAGTGTGTATGTTTAAGATAATCATTAGATGACAAAGGACAATACACTGATGAGAGTTTAGTATTAAAATGTCATAATCAATAGCATTTGAAAGTGTAGAGGATTGGGTACCGAAACAAAGTATTACTATTATAGATACATATTATTTCTATTTGTAACATAGCGGATTTTTATTAGTTACTCTTGTATAACAAGTTAGGTGGTACTTTTAAGAGGAAGGTTACTTAACTTTTGGAAATACCTTCGGCGGGCCAATATTGAAATTTCTAGTTCTAGAGGTTAAAAAAAGCTATTTGTCATATAAAAAACATCATTTAAGAGACAGATCAGCTATTGACAAATCTAAACAAATTAACTAAGCCTAGGAGTGGAGAAGTGTTGTGCTTGCTCCCTTCTTATTCAAGTACTTGGTAAACACCTTCCTTGTTTGGCAAAGAGTAGGTTTGCTTATGCTAACTCCCAGACGAGACCAATACGAGTAGTCCCCAATTCAATAAAATATACTGTACTCAGTAGTCAGTATATGCTGAGATGGATTGAACTTGAACACATTATTAGAAGCTCTTAACAAAAAATGAAAAGCTACTCTATTCCTCTCCCTTCCTTTCCACTTCCATTCGCATGTGTACTGTTGTGTACACATTCCAAAAAGACACTGAATGAGGTGAGATGAGCGTGTGTCCCATGCTATGTGGTAGGACACCAAATTGCAACTCGCGATTCATACAAAAAAACCAGACCCCAGTTGGGGGAGGAGCCCACTCTCTCTCCTCCTAAGTTCATTGTGAGCCTAAAAGAGAAGGGTCCCAGTTTCCACCAATTCTGCGCCATGGAGTATAAAAAAGACGTCACTGTCGGCATTTGTACGGACAAGTCTCAAACCCCAAGGGGGCCTCTTTCCCTCGAAATGAGGGCCCACTTCAGGGTAATTCTCATCTTCAGATTTGTCATCAGCTAAATACTCTCCATACTCTCTGGGCCCCACATATCCTCGTCAGAGTTGGAGGGCGCTTCTGTCACAAGACATGGGTCCTACCATCTATCCTTCTCTCACTTCTGTAGGGTCTGTACATTGTACCAGTACTGCAGTCACCAGTTGTAGTTTCTAAATATCAATGTTGGTAAATGCAAGTCTGTCCACCCCTTCCCCACACACAATTTAAAAATACAAAGAAAGGTATATGAACAGTATAAGTTGTACAGTGTTGAAACTTAGTTGAAAAGTTATGAGACTGAATCCGATGTAACCAAACTATTTGAACTCAAAAAAAATTAAACTAAGGTAAGAGCCTAATTTGTGATGTATACATGTGACCATTTCAACAAATTATTCATGAATGGTAGATGTTTGGCTACTTAAATAGAGTGAATGACCCAAATTGTGTTCACAATAATTGATGGTCTAAGAACGGCTGTACTCTTGAAGAATATGACTTTGATTTTTCAATTCTCATCTCCAAAACAGCTGCATGCATTCGTTATGGTGAAAGTTTGAAGATACACAATGTCAATTGTCCATACATCACTAGCATAATAGATCTCCTTTAGTTAGGCAAGAGAAGAGATTATCATAATGATTTGACAATTTGGAAATAAACTTGCGTTGTTGCGTATTGGGTTGTTTATTACAAGAATTCAACAACCATGTTCCTGTTTTTTGTTCTAATCAGATTCACTCAATGCCACTTCAACTCCATACATTTGAAATTAGACATAAGTAAGATCAGTTCACATCATTTCAACTCATTTTAGTATAACTCTATCACAATCGAGGATCATAAAATCCGATCTAAATCTAACGTCGAGGAAAAGTGACAAATCAAATTAAGTTAAGGTAACATCAGTTTCAATTCGTTTGCCCTCTCCCTTTCGTTCATACAATTCCAACTTAATAATTAAGCAATAAACTTGCAAACACAGCACGACAACTAAAGATTACGACTAGTTTATCTTTTACCGTTCGATGATGTACGATAGTTGCTTTTTGACCTTTTAGTAGTGACAAAAACTACAACTTCTTTATGAAAATAAAAACCTAAGAACCTACTACGCTATAGTTTTTTTTTTTGTTAATTTACTTTAGTTCTCTCATTATTATTCGATCGAATAGAATACAGTAGGATTATATTGATAATAATGCAAATGAAATGTGATGTAACTTTAAAAAAAGAAGGCCAAAATGGAGTTTCTTTCACTTACGCCTAATGCAAGATGAGGATTTTTCTACGTTTAGAATGACATTTTTCCATCCAAGTTTTATTTTATGTTACGGTCATCTTCTTCCCAGCTTATAAATCATCTGACTATATAGTTTCATAATTTCAGTATTAATAGAATTCTCATTAATAATTGAGTGTTAAAATAATTGAAGAATTTCAGTTCAGTATAGTTCGTTCAGTTTAATCCAATTAACTTAATGAAGTTCGAAAGAACATACGCTCTTCAGCTCTTGTAATCTGCGAGCTACCTAAGGCTCCTTTCTCTAGAGCTGAACTTTACTGAACTGAACTGAATAAAACTGAACTTTTTGTTTAGTTGTTTTGACACTCAAACACTTGTCAAAACTCTATCAATATTGTGCGTTTATGAAACTACATGGTGAGACCTTTTCAATGATAAACTAATAACTAAGAATGGATATCGGGGTCAAAACTTATTACGTTTACAAGTTACGAGCTGAACTTCGAAAAACTAAAGTGAAATAAACTGAACTGAACTGAACTGAATAAAACTGAACTGAACTAAATTGTAGTTGAAAAGAACAGGGCCTAAGACGTGTTCATTTCGACTTATTTGAAATAAACTGCACATCTAAATTACATTATCTAAAAAATAAGTTGGAAAAAATATTCCCTTAGTTGGCATCCCTATTTCTATCTAAATTATATATCTCACTTCCTAACCCATCTATTATTAGACCATTTATCAATTATCATACCATATGTGTACTTTTTTATGGGGGAGAACTTGTGTGTATTGACTTCCTATATAAAAATATACTCCAAAGGAGAGAGTCCAAGATTTTAAGAACACTTGATAAGGTACATGACCACATAATTGATTAAGAATTGATTGATAAAGATCCTTTCAACACCTTAAACAACTTTCAATATCATATGCCAATGCCACATGCACTAAAAAGACTTTGAGAAGAGTATAGCATTAGTAACTTAATATTTTACACATTGTTAGTGGTCAGAAATTCTTAATTATCCACCAATTTCGCATGGGGGGTCACCCTATGGGTCTACAAACAACAAATGAGAGAGAGAGAGAAAGGGATTGAAGGGGGAAGGGGGGTGGAGGGTGGGGATGAAAGGGATCCCATTTGGGTTTGGTTGGTTGGTTTGTCTGTTTGGACTTTGTTGTGTGTTTGAAAGAGATAGAAAGTAGTAATAAGCTATGACCCATGATGGGTTCATCAAAGTTGTCATTTTGGAGAAAAAGGTGGCCAAGTGAGTGAGAGAAAGGAATAGAGACTTAGGCTGAGGGGAAAGAAAGAGTAACAATAGTACAATACTTCTAGTAATAAGTTTCATCTTTTTTCTTTCTTTCTTTCTGTTAGTGGGTCACTTTTTTCCTTCCTCATATTCTTCAATCTCCCTGTTACCACAACCCTACTTGGCTTTTCTTTCCCCTCCCTGTGCTTGTGCTCCTGGATTTTGTTTTCTTCTCATCAGGTACCTATTTCTTCCTCATTTTCTTAAACTATATAGTTTTTTCTGTTGAAAGATCATATCTTTTCTTGTTTTGATTAGGTTCCATGCTTGTTTGTTGTTGTTGTTGTTGTTGATGTTTGGATTTTCAGGTTTCTTCTTTTCTGTTTGGCTTTTTGTTTGAGAAAATGGATGCTAGTTTCTTTGGCTTATCAACAACTTGGTGATTTGAGTTACCACTTTGGGAGTTTTGTTGTCTTGCTTACTTTTCCTTTTCTAGAAAGTAGAGGCCAAATAGTCCCTCCTATGTTCTTGCAGTACTGTGTTTGGTTCTTTCTGAAGCTCAATAGGATATGAAATGGGCTGTTGGGGTTGTTGGTCAAGAAATACTATTTCACAATTTTGTGCCTTTTTTTTTTAAATTTTTATTGCTGTGTTTTGTGTTTAGAGAGTTTATTATCACTCCTTCAAGTCAGCTTAGAAATCATCCTCCAGGAGCTGTGTTGAATATGGAAAGTGAGCATGCCATAGTTAATCATCATGTATTTGTCATTATCTCGATCTCTTTGAATGTTTTACTAGCTTAATCTTTCACCAATGGTTCTCATTATATCTGGCATAATGAAAATTTCTTGTTGTGGCAGTCAAGTTCATTAATATGAGGTGCATTGTTAACATTGAGTTTATTTAGTTGTCAAGTCGATGCCTTTATTATGCTTAATTCGTCCACATGTTGTGCGCAATGACCTTTCTCAGAGGTTTCTTAAGGGTCACTGATATGCATTTGATCTCTAAGTTTCCTAGGATACCGTTGATGCCATGATTCTCTTTTATGTTGCTGCTGCTTTTCTATGCGTTGGCTCTGGGAGCTAAAGTTCTCACCTTTATTCCTTTCAGCACCTAAATGCCTAATCTTTTGGATTCCCAATTACTAATTTTGTTTTCCTTCCTTCTTTGGTGAAAAGTTGGTTACTTCACTAATTGTAAAGTTACAGTTGCAATGAGAAATAAATAGTCTATCTATACTATTGGTTTTCCGTAATCACTTCACGCTCTTCTGTTTGTATGACTTTACTAACCGAGTAAACATTGATCTCTGTAGCTTTAGCCTTGGGGAGCTGCTAAGCACTTCAGGTGTCGTTGCTATATTCGTAGAATTCTCCAGTATGACGTAAGGGCGTATCAACATTGTCTGAAATTTGGTGGCTGGGCTGCAGATATTGAGCAGGCAACGAGTTTATTTTATAAATTGATAATTTAATGAAAATGGAGAACAGCCAAATTGATGATAGTGTGTCTTCCTGCGACCGCGTAAGCCATGGGCATGCTTCCTCTACTGATGAGAATAAAACGTGCCTACAAAATCTGAGAGATGGTGATATTTCCACTATTTCTTCAGGACAACGAACCTCCATCAGGAGTGATCTTAGCTCAGAGGCTGGGCAGCCTTTCAATAAAGACAGAAAAGATCCACATGCAGGCAGAGGAGAAGAAGTCAATCAGGGAGATCCTACCTCTAAGGTCCCCATCTGTCATGAGCAACTCAAAACTGAGTCCTCGTCATTCAGGAAAAGCGGTGATGTAGCTCTTCAGAGTTTGGTTGATTCAACTGACCAAAAACATTGTCAGTCCACGTCCAGCCATGAAGTCTCAGCTAAGAAGAAAGAGCCTCCTGCTCATTCAGATATAACTGAAAGTGAACTTCAAGAGCAAGATGAATCTCATGTGACTACAAAGGCAGAAGTTGTCCACAGTTCACATCAGTGTAAATTTGATTTAAATGAAGACATGGCGGGCAATGAAGCAGACTGCACCGAAGGATTACTTAATCCATTCAACTCTTCAGTACATGATATGTGTTTATCAGAACCGATATCTGTGGTCGCCAAAGTTGGGGTCCCTGTTGGCCTTCCCAAAAAACCATTACAGTTTGATGGAGAGCTGAAATGGAGATCTGCTGGCAGTAGTGCTTTTCGTCCTGCATCTCTGAGAAATTTTGATGGAGACGCTGATTGCGGCACAAGGAAACCAACGGTTTCTTATGGATTTGACCTGAATGTTACTGCTACTGATTTGGAACTTACTGCTGAGTATTCTAATGTGGATGTTGGTTCAAAACATCCAGAAAGATCTGATCTGGACCTCAATTGTCAAAGTGAAAATCATCACGGAAAATTACTATCTGGTTTTGACCTAAATGAAAATCCCCTGGTGGAGGGTACATGTAAAAGCAATGCTCAAGAAGGTGAAATCCGACTGCCAATGAGACACCATGATGTAGTGAACTCAACCAAATATGCAGGCGGAAGTGGGTTTCAATCTGCTGCTGATGGCGGTAGGTCGTCATATTGGGTTGATCTGAGCTCCATGCGAGCCTTTAACAATGTTCAAGCGCAACCTTTCCTTGTTGCTGCCCCTATGACTGAGCAAGTGCGGATGGTGGTTCCCTTTCAATCTGAGTTTTCTTTTTTGCCACAAGCACCTGCTGGACTTTATATTGGCAAAGTTAATGGTCTTTCTCCCACATTTTATCCTCCTGGTGTATTACCACACCCCAATAATCAGCATGGAGCTGCAATGAGTCCTCATATAGCTGGTCCTGTGATCGCAGCCTATCCCGGAACCGTTCACGTTCTTGGAGGCCCTCATGTATATAGTCCCAATGCTTATTCAAACATGAGGCCTACTTTTGTTCAAAATGGTAGCATGCCCCATTTGGAGAATCAAAACAGGGGCGCAATCAACACTAAAAGAAGGGAACCAGATGGAGGATGGGACACTTCTCAAGCTAACTATAGATGGATGGCTTCAAGGAACTGATTTTCTTGAGAGCAAGCGCTATATACCTAATCTAACATCTAGTGGAGAGTTGGTGATCTGTACATAATTTGGAGTGCATCTAGATTAGATAGTTCAGATTGGTTACCAAGTTCTGCAGCAGTAATAACTGGTAAATTACTCTTTGAACTGTCATCTGAGGATATCTGTTAAAAATTGGAAATTGCTACGAGGAAGGCTTCTGTATAGGTATGTTTTTTCAGTACTGAGACGCGACAAGTCGTTGATTTTACCCTAGCAATTTAAGTGCTACGTTTAGCTCTGTACAAACTTCTTTAGTTCATTGAATTTCAACGTAGTCTTGAATTTGATCACCTGGATAGTCTTGGTTTGGATTTGCTACTTCGTTACTGAGTTTTTGCTGATTAATCAAGCTAACATTTAGCATAGTAAAGTAGAAATACTAACAATTTTTAACAAAAACCTCTCAAATCTACGGTTACATAGAAGCAACTAGTGACATAATTGAAGTACTTAAAATAATTGAAAACTACTACGATCCGTATCCATTATATTTTACAGACACAACAAAGAGTCAAGACCATCTTCAACTGTTGCAAAATCATGTGTCATGCCACAAGGCTGGGAATTTTCGTTTCATTGCTGAACGTGTAGCATTTCTATCATCCAACAAAAAGAGGCTAGTTGGGGAGGCCTTAGCGTAGGTTATATCTATAATCCATTTTGAATCAAAAATCTTGGCTGTCGAAGAATTTGGATTCCAAAAAGTGACCTTGCCACCACCATCACCGTTGTAGGAACCAAGAGGCTTGCTCCATTGTACTCTCTCACACCCGTCCTCGTCTTTGTATCTCCAGAAGGAGGCCCTTCTCGTCCCATATGGACTCCAGAAACAATCAGATAAATGTATGGAAAATATTTTCTTCCATGAATCGCATCTACCATACTCGTCCATCACCCATATTGCAAAGGTGATCTCATGGTTTGACCCAACCCTCATAAAGGAACTATATTGTATCAAAGACAACAAGCCATTGAATTCCTCAACATGCACTGCGTTAGACTGATTAGTTTCCAGGTGTTCAGCCACTTGGTTTGGTAGTGACATGTAACTAAACTCTTCTTGCTTGACATTGAACAACAACAACGAGTAAACGTTTGTTTCTGAGGAAGATGCTACCCAATGGACCGCACCATTAAAGAAGAGTTGAGTACAACTACTGTCGTCTCGCTTTACCACAACATGATCTCGAAGCCTCTTTGCAGACAGTGTTCTCCATGCCTTATCACGGGTCGTAAAGATCTGAGCCGACGGTGTTATCCTATGATCATCGGCAGACGACATTGATGCGTATTGGAGCCATATGACCTTGTAATCGCTAGTGGAAGAATCGAACCCGAAACCTTGATAAGAGGTGCTATTTGGAAATGTAGCAGAATGGTAATCAATGCCAAGTGGGCTAGGCAGGTGAACAGTCTTGTGGATCACCGGGTTACACAAAATTATGTCAACCGTGTTACATAGACCGTTAGAAGTGCAGTTTAAAAGTTTCAAGCAAAACACGCCATTGATTGCATCAATAAGATCAAATAATCCAAAACCATTATCAGGTGGGCAATTGACTGTTCGAAAACGTCGGAAACCAAACCTGGAAGACCATTTATAATTAGGTTGTGTCGTTGCCCGTCCATGACTTTGACGCCGTCTTCAAAAATGATCCCAGGGGTTACGAGAGAACAATTAAATCTCCAACAATTAGTAACTTTACGGTATCTCCCCTTAGCAAAGGCTTCTTGTACGTATTTGATATATATAGTACTTGAAATCATGTCTACGTAAGAAACTTTCGGTATGATTTGTGAGATAAGCGGACATGAATGGGCGACAAGTGATGATGCTGTGCCATGACTTGCAAACGCATAGACACCGACCCAATGATTTCACTGGCAGCCTGTGTAAGATCTCAAGTAACACGTCGTCTGGAAGATTTCTCGTCATAGCTAGCCTAGCATTAACTTTGTACAAGGAATTGAAATTAATCTCTTGTACGTGTATATATATAGTAGTTGTGTATATTGCGCTTATTATATGTAGGCTCGTCAAAGACGGTTCGCAACTTCCTTAATAAATTGTTTTTGTGATGGGAGTTTTTTTAAATCTTATCTTACTATTATATAAAAGAGTTACTTGGAGAGAGAAATAAAGCATTCCCACCCTTTTTTATTGGAGAAAATAATAATGTGTCATTTTTTTATTGGCCCTCATTACTTACGTGTAAAAAAAAATCT
>ONZK01000014.1:41226-56187 GCA_900322385.1 Pharnaceum exiguum | reverse complement strand
GGGGGGGCGAAGATTAGTTGCACGACACTCAGACAAAACAACTTTGTAGGTGAAGAGAGAGAATCAAGGTGCGCAGACATGGGCAGTTTGGGGAAATAATTTATAGACATTTGTTTTTTTTTTCTTTTTTGGCGAAAAAATGTGTAGTTTTGATCAAAGGGAAAGGGAAATGGAAATGAGGAAAGGAGAGAGATGTGAGTGTTATGTTGGGTTTAATTTGGGTTCTCTAGCTATAAAGATTTGATTTTTATTGATGGGGTGATTTACGATGAATCAATTAAAATATGGGTGGTCACTGGTCAGACTCAGTGGTTGGTTATAATTGCATGGGAAGGTACTGAAAGACGAAAGTGTAACTTTATGAGTCTTTTTTGAGTTTGGACTTTGGAGAAGGATTTGTGGCAGGAGAAATGAAGGTGGCTTATGGATAATGGGCTTGTATAATGAAGGTGGATTTGCTTATTCTTTAATTGGGCCTTTTCTTGCTAACTTAACTAAGGGGAACAAGGAAGCATCAAGGTCGTTGCGTATAGAACCTCAAATCTTTAGCATTTTTTTTTTTGATGGAACAAATTGAGTTGACTTTTTCTTTTTTTGGTAATAAAGATTGGCGCTTAACTTAACTAAACGAACTAAAACTGTAATGACGTAAAGTTGTAAAACAACTGTCAAATCTTCAAGAATCTTTTTTTTTCTATAGGTTGTTTAAACTCAAGAAATCACCAAAAAGAAAAAATGCTTTTTTCTATTTTGGCCAGGAAGATTCATGAAACACTTGGTAGTGCAAACAATATAAACCAAATTTTCACAATTGCAACGGCAATAAAAAAACCCAAATTATGATCACTCAAACAATATAAACCAAATTTTTCATTGCCCTCTTCTTATTTCAATTGATCACTTATAACATCATTCAAAATTTTCTCCATACGTACCATTCACGTAGTGCAAGTTTTGCAACGTTCACTTAAAACATTTGTTCTCTTCTTATTTCAATTCCTTCAATTTTTTCTCCATCTCCTTAATCATTCCATTATCAATTTCCCTTATAACACCCTTCAAATTTTTTCTCCATCTCCTTAATCATTGCAGTATCAATTTCCCTTATAACATCCTTCAAATTTTTTTCCATTCCCTTAATCATTGCAGTATCAATTTGTCATTCTTTATCATCTCATAACAATAATGAGAACTTTAAATCAAGAACACAATCTCCTTTTTAAAATCATTTTTCTGAAGAGAATGTGAATACTTAAATCGTACCCCCGGTGTACCTTACTCCGTACACCCTCTTTGTTTATTTCTCTTGTTTTAGGCCCAATACTTCATAAAAAATAAAGGGCCCAATATTTTAATCATCTACATACAAAGGTGGGTGTACAGAGTAAGGTACACCGGGTTTATGATATAATCTGCCCAATAATGTATTGTAATATATTTTAGGGTCTCGTTTTTAAATGAAACAATATATAATGTATTACTCCATCTCCTTATTCACTTGTCGTCCCATCTTAATACACCATACTTTGTAGGTGAACGTGAAGGTTAGTTGCACGACACTCAGACAAACAACTTTGTAGGTGAAGAGAGAGAATCAAGGTGAGCAGGCATGGGTAGTTTGGGGAAATAATTTATAGAAATGTGTTTTTTTTTCTTTTTTTGGCGAAGAAATGTGTAGTTTTGATCAAAGGGGAAAGAGAAATGGAAATGAGGAAAGGAGAGAGATGTGAGTGTTATGTTGGGTTTAATTTGGGTTAGCTATAAAGATTTGATTTTTATTAATGGGGTGATTTACGATGAATCAATTAAAAATAGGGGTGGTCACTGGTCAGACTCAGTGGTGAGTTTAATTGCATAGGAAGGTACTGAAAGACGAAAGTGTAACTTTATGAGTCTTTTTAGTTTGGACTTTGGAGAAGGATTGGTGGCATGAGAAATGAAGGTGGCTTATGGATAATGGGCTTGTATAATGAAGTTGGATTTGCTTCTTCTTTGATTGGGCCTTTTCTTACTAACTTAACTAAGGGGAACAAGGAAGCATCAATGTCGTAGCGTACAGAACCTCAAATCTATAGCATGATTTTTTTTTTAAAATATACCATTTTGGTTACCTGACTTATAGCATAATACCAAGTTGGTACCCTTTTTTTTCAATATTCCAAAATAGTTACCTGAATAATTTCAGGTTGTACCATTTTGGTTACCTGAGTGGTTTTTGTTACAGAAAGTCATGAAAATCGGGGTTTTTTTTGATCATTTTAGCGTCCCAATTTGTCTACAATGCAATTATCCTCCCTAACAATATAAAAGAACTGAAGTATAATGAAAAAGAAAACAAAAATCAGAGTTTTTGTTCATTTATTAAGTTAGGGGATTTTGGAGGGAATTGTTTTCTAAATTAATTAAACTTCTGTTCTTTTATATTGTTAGAGAAGATAACTGCATTCCAAACAAATTGAGATGCTAAAATGATCAAAATAGCCACGATTTTCATGATTTTCTGCAACGGAAACCACTCAGGTAACCAAAATGGTACAACCTGGAATTAGTTAGGTAACTATTTTGGAATATTGAAAAAAAAGGGTACCAACTTGATATTATGCTATAAGTCGGGTAACTAAAATGGTATATTTACTTTTTTTTTTGGAACAAATTGAGTTGACTTTCTTTTTTTTTGGTAATAAAGATTGGCGCTTGACTTAAATAAACGAACTAAAATTGTAGTGACGTAAAGTTGTAAAACAACTGTCAATTTTTCAAGATCTTTCTTTTTTTTCTATAGGTTGTTTAAACTCAAGAAATCACCCAAAAAAAAGTAAATAATCAAGAATCTTTTCTTTTCTTTTTCTTTTTTGGCAATCAAGAATCAAGAAACACTTTTTTTTGAAGGGAGAATCAAGAAACACTTAGTTGCATGTTGACATACCATTCACAATTGCAACGGCAATAAAAAAACAAATTATGATCACTCAAACAATATAAGCCAAATTTTTCATTGCCCTCTTCTTATTTCAATTGATCACTTATAAAATCATTTAAAATTTTCTCCATACGTACCATTCACGTAGTGCAAGTTTTGCAACGGTCACTTAAAACATTCGTTCTCTTCTTATTTCAATTCCTTCAATTTTTTCTCCATCTCCTTAATCATTCCATTATCAATTTCCCTTATAACATCCTTCAATTTTTTCTCCATCTCCTTAATCATTGCAGTATCAATTTCCCTTATAACATCCTTCAATTTTTTCTCCATCCCCTTTATCATTGCAGTATTAATTTGTCATTCTTTATCATCTCATAACAATAATGGATCGTTTATCGTCTCTTCCTCCTGCTTTGTTGGCAAGTATATTGGGACGGCTGAATATTCAAGATGCGCGTACTGTCAATGAGAGCCTAGTTGACGTAGCGACTACATTCTGGACCCAATTGGACAAAATCATCTTCCCACCTATTAAGTACGATCCTGATATTGAGTTTATGCAAGATACAATCACTCATCTTGATGCTTACGTTCAAAGTGGCATGTTTAATCACTCATCTTGATGCTTACGTTCAAAGTGGCATGTTTATTGCTCCTCTGCACACTTTGTCGCTGAATTTGTCTCATGATGGTCTAGCTACTGAGGTTGTAGACTACTGGCTAATGACATTGCGCAATTTTCAACCTCAAAATTTGTTCCTTTGTCGTGTTAATCCATGGTCAATTTGGAGCTTCTTTCAACGTGTGAAGACATTATGTGTGACAAATGTTCCTTGAAGCAGATGTTCAGTCCTTGTCATATTGAGTTGACAACCAAAAGCAGCCTTTTGTTATTTATTTTAGGGTCTCGTTTTTAAATGAAACAATATATAATGTATTACAATATATATTATAGGGCCTAATTTTAAAATCCGACGTCCCTGAATATATCATACCATATACTTTCAGATACAATATCAGAAGAAACCCTACTTGGCGCCGTCTTGGTAAGTTATTTTAAATCCGATGCAGAAAGTAGCAAATGGATGCTACTACTATAGAATTGTCTAGTGAGAGATCGGTAATAGTCTCTCGGGTATGTGGTGGTTCAACATACTCCGTATACAATTAATGTCATAGTTAGAACTTAGAGAGGAGAACTAGAATGTGGATCCATGTGTGCTTTGTACCAAACATACCCGGCCTCTCTCCCATGCCCCTTCGGGCCGATACGTCGGGTCAACTCCCGTATCCCTTATCCCCTCTTAGGCCGACTCCCCACACCCCTTTCACCGTCCTATCATACCCTCTCCTCCCCTTCACCGCCCTAACCTTATATCTGTCACCACATGTTCTCCTATCCGTCGTAACGGATAATAGGGTTTGTCATCACATATATTAGAAATTGTTGTGACGGATATTAGAAATTCTTCTATCCGTCGTGACGGATAATAAGTTCTGTCAGCACAGATGAAATGAGTGGTACACAATAAATGCCTGTATTTTCTGTGATATGACTGAAAAAAAAAAAACAAGGTTAGCCCATCCACTAGTTCAATTTTATCATTAAAATTGCATGACCCCAATTGAACTTGCGTCTTTTTACCCGAAAGTGTATGGTTAATGCAAGGATCTAATGGGCTGACTCGAATGGAAAGATGGTGCACAACCACATAAAGTGCAACTTATCCAAGCTAAGGAGGACGATGATCTTTTAGGCTTTACAAATGTAGTTTTATTTGGACATGTTAATGACTAGATCGAGGAACTTGGTGACACATAATTGATTAAGGAATGTTAACATGAGCCATACATGGAAAGTATATATCGCTCATATTTCTCATTCTATTCATAGTTGAGTGCTCAGTCTTATGAGGCACTAACGTTTGGCTTAATTTTGGTTTTAAGCATTGACGTTTTAAACTTTTGGTTTTAGGCATTGCTGTTAGTTTTAGTCTAACACCGTTAACTATTTTTCATTTTTCTTTTTCTTTTTATCACCTCCAAGACACTAACTTTTTTAAAATGTATTCCCTCATGTATATGTTTAGATCAGTTGAGTTTTGTTCAATTCAGCTCGTAACTTGCAAACCTAATAAGTTTTGATCTCGATATGCATTCGTAATTATTAGTATATCATTGGAAAGATAGCACCATATAGTTTCATAAACGAACAATATTGATATGGGTTTTCGATTAGTGGTTGAGTGTCAAAACAATTAAAAAAAAATTAAGATTTTTCTAGTTTAATACAGTTACTTTCAGTCGTCCAGTTCAGTCAAAATAAGTTAGGGGGAACATGCATTTAACTTGTAGAGTTGTATTCCGTTCTAACGTAGAACAGTTTAGCGTTCAGTGGCGGAGCCAGAAATTTGGGCTAGGGGGGACGGACAATCAAATGAGCCAACTTATTTCTCTTCGGACAATTCTATTGCAAAAAAAAACACTGATTTTACTACTCAAGATATTTTTTTAAACATTACTTAAGTGAAAAAAAAGAAATTTTCTAATTTTAACATTAATTTTATTGTCCAAGATATTTTTTTAATATTTTATTTCAGATTTTACAAATTTTTTTAAAGAATTGTATATGTCCCCCCAATTTGTATAGTGGCTCTGTTAGCGTTGTATAACCCAACAGAACGGTGAACCACCGGAACTAGATAGATATAGGTTTCATCAATATGAGAGTCTAGCCTATTAGTTAAAGTTAATTTTCAATGACACTGGGTATGAAGCAACCCTCCTGATTAAAATTCATTTCATTTAGAACCTCAATAAAATAAATAAAATGACGACATAGTTGATTGATCATTAATGAGGAACAAATATTCTCATCTTTGACAGACAAAGATCTGGGTAGGTCTTCGAAAAAGACTGAAACAAAGGCTAAATAAGTATTTCTTTCAGTAGGGTAATTATCAGCGCAGGCCATGGCAATGCCACCGGAAACGCAAGGATCCTCGCTTAGCTTTTCAGTGAATCTTTGTGCTTGCTGAGGGTTTTTTACTTTCATTTATTCAAAGATCATCTTATATCACAAAGGTGCTACACTGCTACATACGGATCGGAGTAAGTGCGTGCTACCCAAATAACAGAAATAAAATCAATAATATATTGGCTAGTAGGTCTCTTCTTATAAAGCTAGAAATTATACTGCTTAAACTTTGTGTTGCATGTGACAGTGTGTATATGATATATATTATATATACACTATAATGCTACAACTTAACCAAAATGACCAAACATATATTGTTCTTTTTCCTTGTCTAATTCATTTAAAAAAGCTAATAAACACCCGATTTTCACCCCCTTCACTACCTCAGTTGCCAGTCCCCGAGCCTGATGTTGCTTAATATATAGGTTGTTACGTTGCTCTTTAAGTTCGATCACTTAGTTGAGTTACAATAAGTATTTGATCAGTTATTGACCATTTTCTAACTCGTCTCATACCTTTTTTGTGTACATTTTATGAGGCAATAATCGATATTAAGAAATTTCCATATAAGTACGTAATTACGAAATTACTAAATACATAAGCAACCAAGCAATGCAAACTAGCGCTTGGGTTTAAAAATTGTGAGGAACCTGAGCTCCCTGTAACTGTAAGAAAGAAGAGAAAAGTGCTGTCAAAAGTAGATTCTTTATAATGGAAGATCAGTTTTTGTATTCGGAGCATTAAACTATTTGGAGAGATAGAGAGGGAGAAAGTAGCCTTGGTTCTTACTACTAGTTTTAGTACTCCATATTGCAGTACCTCTTCTGTTGGGTAGGATGTGCAATTTCACCAGAATAATACAATGAAACATATACGTTGTAGAGAAAGTATAATACTCTACAACTTTCACATGTGCCTAGTCGCAGGAGAAGGAAATAATTCAGTGCTGTTTGCTATATACGACATACGTCCACCTTATTTAATGCACATACATCAACCCAAGCGTACAATTTCTCTTGGTCTTTCCTGAACTGTTTACTGGAAAGAAGCTAAGTGTTTCTAGAAGTGTAATACAATACTCCGTAGTATTTTCTGAAGTGTGGCAAATTTGTTTACCAGCGTTTAGATAGTATGTGTCGCTAGTTGCTAGTTGCTAGTTGCTAGCCATAAGACATATTGACATGATTAATGGTTTCTTTCTATGATTGTTCATGGACGTACAAGCAATAATGTGGTAACTAGTAAGTATAATAGTATATATCCTTACGAAAATTTTAAAAGAAAAGAAAATGAACATGGAAGAGCAACTTTTATCTCAATGAAATTCCTATATTCTTCTTCTTTATTGATGAGTGATTTGTGATGTAGACTCATGTTGGCCTCATCACATGGATATGAGGATATCCTCTCAGATTTATTGGACCACTCAATTCTGTAGTTGAAGTATGAACTATGATGATGAAAGCCGCATTATATCCGTCTTTTCGCATATTCTGATTTCTGATATTCACTTGTTCTATTTGCATTTACCAGCAACCTAACATGATGCCTTCGACTACAAAATTATATTCTTCTTTGCTAATTTGATCCTCCTATATACACTACAAAGACAAGTAATGTGTACATATAATATTTTTTCACCTAGTATAAGTGAAAAGTTCATCTCCACAGGACAAATTATTAGCTTAATTATGGAGGCATCATGTGACAAAGTACTTAATAGGTCTCCTTCCTGGAAAACAAAAAGGATGAAACGTAAAGGGAAGTGACCAGAACAACAAAATTTAGTTGATTGCCAATTCTTCCTTCTTTTTTTGATCAGCTGTTTTTCTTGCTGGGGGCATCCTGTAGAGACCTATGTTACTATAAGATGTTAAATATGATTTGGATGAGAGCATAATGTTGGTAGCGGTTTTATGGGATCTATCAATGTGCTGATGCGAAGTTTAATATTTGTATGTTTGTCTGGATACGGGACACGACAATATAACAAAGGTCAAAGTACTAGTCTTCCCCATAATGCTGCGTTATGGGTCCAAATGTCTTCTATCGCCCATAGATATTTTTATATAAACTAAATATACTCCTATTACCTTTACAAGAATGTATACTACGAACGCAACAAAGAAAGAAAATAACGCAGATGTGGCCAATTGAAATTGTGGCCTGAGCTACGTTAGGCACATCATCATCCATCATCACTTTAAAGGAATTTCAAAGCAACACTACCATTGCTAATGACTTAATGAGGTAGGTCAATCTTGAATGTGGTGAAAAGTCACAACTTCAGAAGATATGCTTCCACTCAGGGAAAAAAATAAGAAAGAAAACTTCAAGAGAACTTCCTTCACCGCAAAGCAAACGCTACATCAAACATCCTTTTGTGTCAAACAGTCAGAGTAACACTGTGAGCATATCGACATTGGTTTGACATGTTATGGTATAAATGGTAACACTATGAATAGATACAAAATTTTACCTCAAGTTAAAACTTATCATTGCAATTACCTGCTAGAATTTGCAAATTTTGCTACTAAACCATTAGCTTAGTGAAAAGAAAAGAAAAGGAAGAAAATGAAGATGCAAAAAAGTATGAAAAGGAGCCTTCATCCAACCTGTCTCACCATAAAGCAAAAGGTAGATTCATGTTTTCGATCCAAATCTCTTTTGCCAGGGAAAATAAATACAGAAACAAATTGAATATAATCACCTTGTTGACCTGTTGAGCCCAAAGTCTTGATACTCTCCATTTATGCTAACATGCATGATGCATACACCCAGTCACCCACACACCACAGGAGTATTTGCATTTATTGAATTTCCCTGTAATTCCTTTGTCCTTTCGAAAAATAGATATTTGCTGGAGATTGGTAGGGTGACCCGGTGGGTCTCTAACCCAATAGTACAACTTAGCCTTTTCTCTCTTAGATCAACAAATTAGCCTTATTAAATTTATGAGAGAGGTAGACACAAAAATAGTGGGTCAGCCACCCAGAGGGTTATCCAAGTTTTTTCCATATTTACCCATCTCCCCGATGAAACTTGTACTTTTGTAAAATTTTCTCTTATTATTATGGAGAAATCTCCCCGATGATACTTGAAGGTTGAAAGTTGAAACCTCATTGTACATGCTACATCGTATAACAATTGACATCATAGCATTTTCTAATTTCCGTTTTTTACAAAAGAAAGACAATTAAAGTTGCTGATTTTTACTTTTGTCATTAAATATTTTCATTATCTTATAAATCACTAATAAATATTACATTTCTATTTAACAAAAACTTCACCAATATAAAATGGATTCCAAATATCATAACCAAACATTTAGAAATGAACTAAACTTAAGCTCAATTGAATGAGAAAATTAAAGAGTTGCTACAATAATAGCAAACATAGTAACATAGCACCAAGGTTAAAGGCCAGATTCTCATCACCGACTGTTGTATCTCCTTATGTTCACCAAAAATAAACTAAACAATTGCCCATTAAATTGAAAAGTGTAGACAAATGAGGAATTTTGTTAGTCTTTTGAAGACTTCCATATTTGTTGATCAGTAAATGTAATAATTCCATGCAAGAAATCATGAAATAACTCGTTTGGTCTTCCTTTCATACCTTTACCTTACCTATTCAGTCCTTCACTTTACGCTCCCTGTCTTCTCCCTTTTCCCCTCACCAAAACCATACATTAACAACATTTATAGTACATGATTTATTAACAAAAATATCACCATATCAGTATCTTAATACTATCACACATTTAAATCACATCCCACTCATTTCATAATGACAAACAACAACTAAACCATGCCATATCCCCACTATACTTTATACCACATGCACCAAACTACAGTTGCAGTCTACATTGCACACACATTTTCCTACCCATGTTCCTGTCTTCTCAGTTCTCTTCTTACATTACATTTACATTACACCAAAGGAAAGAAAAGTCCCGTCCTAATCTTCTCCTCTCCCCACCTCTTCTTCCTGTCCATTCCACTCTCTCTCCCCCTCCCCACCCACAATAATTCCACCTCCACCATACAAACAAACACACACCAACAACAATAATTGAGCCAAAATGGCAAGCAAGCTAGTGGTAGAAGTGGTAGAAGCAGGAGACCTGATGCCAAAAGACGGGCAAGGCTCAGCAAGTCCGTACGTAGAAGTAGACTTTGACGAGCAAAGGGTTCGAACCCAGACCAAGTTCAAGGACCTTAACCCTGTCTGGCACGAGAAGCTAGTGTTCAACGTGTCCGATCCAACACAGTTAAAAGACAAGACCATTGAGGTCACTGTTTACAATGACAGAAATAGTACTAAGTTAGGAGCAGGACACACCCACCCACATAAGCACTTCTTGGGACGTGTCCGGATCTCCGGGGGTGTTTCTGTGTCCGTGTCTGAGTCTCAGGCTGTTGCTCAGAGGTACCCTCTTGATAAAAGAGGGATCTTTTCTCATATTAAGGGTGATATTTCTTTAAGGATTTATCTTAGCAATGACCCTCATCTTGCTGTCACCGCTCACCAGGTTGTTTCTGATGACAATAATAATGTTAGCATGCTGCATGATGATAATGATTATAATAATGCTAATGTTGGTCATGATCATGGGAGAGAGTGTACTGCAGAAGATTGTGAGCATGATGATGATGGTGGCAGCAAGAAGAGTAAGAAGAAGAAGGAGGTCAGAACTTTTCACTCAATTCCTGCACCTGAAAAGATGCACCAACAGAACCAACAGCAGCAGCAGCAGCATCAGCACCAGCAGTATCAGCAACATCAGCAGCAGCAACAGCAGCAGTATTATCAGAACCAGCACCAGCATCACCCGCAGCCGTCGACAGTGGAAGTGAGAGCTGATTATATGAAGGCAGGCCCGGCGCAGGCCATGATGATGCAAGTGCCAGGCAGGAAGCCGGAATTTGATGTTATTGAGACGCGGCCGCCGGTGGCGGCACATATGGGGTACAGAAGAGGAGATAACACTGGTAGTACTTATGATTTGGTTGAGCAAATGCATTATTTGTATGTCAGTGTTGTGAAAGCTAGAGATCTTCCTGCAATGGATATTACAGGAGGGTTAGACCCTTATGTGGAGGTTAAGTTAGGGAATTATAAAGGGGTGACTAGGCATTTGGAGAAGAATCAGCATCCTTTGTGGAACCAGATTTTCGCATTCTCGAAAGAGAGGTTGCAGTCTAATTTGCTTGAAGTTATTGTTAAAGATAAGGACTTTGGGAAGGATGATTTTGTGGGTAGGGTGTTGTTTGATCTGACTGAGGTTCCTCTGAGGGTTCCGCCTGATTCGCCGTTGGCGCCGCAGTGGTATAAGCTGGAGGATAAGAGGGGGGATAAGGGGGGTAGGGGGGAGATAATGCTGGCTGTGTGGATGGGAACTCAGGCTGATGAGGCGTTTCCGGAAGCGTGGCATTCGGATGCACATTCCATTAGCCATCACAATCTTGCTAATACAAGATCAAAGGTTTATTTTTCACCTAAGTTGTTTTATCTCAGAGTTCATGTTATTGAGGCACAGGATTTGGTGCCTTCTGATAGAGGACGAGCTCCTATGACTATTGTTAAGGTTCAGCTTGGTAGCCAGCTTAGAGTCACTAGGCCCTCCCCTGCGCAGACATTGAACCCTGTTTGGAATGATGAGTTGATGTTTGTTGCTTCTGAGCCTTTTGATGAGTTTCTGATTGTGTCAGTTGAAGATAGAGTTGGGCCTGGTAGGGATGAGATTCTTGGGAGGATGATGATTCCTGTGAGGGATGTGCCAATGCGGATGGAGACTAGTAAGTTTCCGGATGCACGGTGGTTCAACCTGCTTAAGCCATCTTCTGCTGAGGAAGAAGGGGAGAAGAAAATCAAGTTTGCGAGCAAAGTTCATCTCCGTATCTGCAAGGAAGGAGGGTACCATGTGCTGGATGAGTCTACACATTTCAGCAGTGATCTGCAGCCGTCGTTTAAGCATCTGAGAAAGCCTCCAGTTGGGATCTTAGAGCTTGGTATATTGAGTGCCAAAAACCTGCTTCCCATGAAAGGGAGGGATGGGAAGCTGACTGATTCATACTGTGTGGCTAAGTACGGCAACAAATGGATTCGAACGAGGACCCTTCTCGACTCTCTGGCTCCTAAGTGGAATGAGCAGTACACCTGGGAGGTCCATGATCCATGCACTGTCATAACCGTTGGAGTGTTCGACAACTGCCATGTCAGCGGCAAGGATGAGGGAAGGGATCAGAGGATAGGCAAGGTCAGAATCAGACTATCCACTCTTGAAACTGATAGAATTTACTCTCATTACTATCCTTTGCTGGTGCTCACTCCTGGTGGGCTGAAGAAACATGGGGAGCTTCAGTTGGCATTGAGGTTTACCTGTACAGCTTGGGTGAACATGGTTGCACAATATGGAAGGCCACTTCTACCCAAAATGCACTATGCACAGCCTATACCAGTGAGGCATATAGACTGGCTGAGGCACCAAGCAATGCAAATTGTTGCAGCCCGGCTAGCAAGGGCAGAACCGCCTTTGAGGAAGGAGGTAGTAGAGTACATGCTCGACGTAGACTACCATATGTTCAGCTTAAGGCGTAGCAAAGCAAATTTCTTCAGAATCATGTCAGTCTTGTCTGGAATTTCTGCTGTAGCCCGGTGGTCCAATGATGTCTGCGCATGGCGGAACCCAGTGACCACCTGCCTCGTTCATGTCCTGTTTCTGATTTTAGTCTGTTACCCTGAACTGATCCTACCAACCATATTCCTTTACCTGTTTGTTATCGGAATTTGGAACTACCGATTTAGGCCGAGGCACCCGCCCCACATGGACGCTCGGCTGTCACAAGCAGAGCACGCCCACCCTGATGAGCTTGATGAGGAGTTCGACACGTTCCCTACATCCCGCCCCAACGACATGGTCAGAATGCGGTATGATCGTCTCCGGAGTGTTGCGGGTAGGGTTCAGGCTGTGGTAGGCGACCTGGCTACCCAAGGGGAGAGGGCTCAGGCATTACTAAGCTGGCGTGATCCAAGGGCTACAGCCATTTTCATCTTCTTGTCACTGATATGGGCTGTGGTCCTGTATGTGACTCCATTCCAGGTCATAGCTGTTTTTGCGGGGCTTTTCTTGCTTCGGCATCCTCGTTTCAGATCTAAGATGCCTTCTGCCCCTGCCAACTTTTTCAAAAGATTGTCGGCCAAATCTGACATGCTTCTATAAGACAGGTCAGATGCCAGACATGAAAACTGATGGAATTTTCCTCGTTAAGTTCTTGTCCTTAGTTATATTATATGGGAACAACTTGCTTCTCCAGAATCTCAATTGTATCTTCTCCCCTTCTGTAATGTAGGTAATTAATTTAGCTCTTTTATTTTCTTTCTTGTACTACAGATGCATATTCTATATTTTGTTCAAATTTGTAAAATTAGTCTTACATTGACAAATAAATGGATATTTGCTGAAGCAAAGCTCAGTGGCAAAATACATGAGCTATATATTATACTGTTGTATGCTGACAAGAAGGGCAAACAAGCCCAAATTTTGTCCAAATTAATGTGGTCGGACGTTAGTACGTTACAACATAAACTTTCAAAAAAGCTGTTCAGCAAAATTTTCTGGCAACAATCCACCTGATTTGCTAAAAAAACTACAGGACAATTAGTTGGACCATTTCCTAAACCAAAGTAACAGGAGAAAAGCTACAGCTGTTGAAAAGCTCAGAAAGATACCAACAAGAAGAGCTTTATCGACAAAATTCCACTGAGCTCCACTGGCACCCGTCTCCACAGGCTTCGCCAGTTCGGATTTATCTTGGGAAGTAGTCTTTTCTGAACCTGAGGGAATAAGGTTGACGCGCTTCCGCAGTGCACCACTGTTGTGGTTTTGGTCAGCTTCTTCTACTGGTAAGTTACTTGCACATGTTCCTTCGGAGGCACAACCACATGAATCGGGCACTTCAGAGCAGGCACAGGACTGATCAGCAGTACCACAGGGAGTGCATCTCTCATGACTCACATTGGTTTCATTTGCTACTCTGTCTTGACTTCCCTGAGTGAGAACCTCAATCACTTCCCCAAAAACTGACCATCTTCCAACAGAAGTGATCTTTACAATGGCTGAGGCGCCCAGGAGGTCTCCTGATGCATCAATCAGTACTTGAATGTATCCTTTGGTGTGTCCCACCTGACAGCAGCAAGCTGTATATGAGTCTACTATTTCTACAGTCTTTACAATGCACAAGTTTATACTCCGTACAATATATCAATGCACTCAGCAAAAGAAGGCAAAGAGATATACTAACAAATCAAACCCGAACTGCCAGTTAGAGATCATGAGGGACTAGTGGGCAAGGAGAAACAAACCAACAATATCTTACCAAGTGAACACCATCTGCTGCAACATCAGTTATCCATACTCTCTCTATCTGCCCTTCCATTCCACTATATGGAGTAAATGACTCGAAAACAACAGTCAATTCACGGCTGCGTTTCTTAACTACCGCACTTGGGACCTTTTTCATCCTTGCAGCAGGTGTACCTGCAAAAATATAGAACCTCAGAAAAATGAGAAATACACATGAACAGAGATAACTAGGCTTTTATTGAAGGAGACGGCTCTTACACCTGTTTTGTTCGGCTTCTATTAACTGAACAGAAAGGAACTGACTGAAAAGAAATGTGCTGAACTGCAACTTTTGTTTAGTGGTTTTGACACTTCACTACTTATTAAAACTCCATCAATATTGGACTTCTATGACACTACACAGTGACGCCTTTCCAATGACACACAAATAATTACGAACGGATATCGAAGTCACAACTTCTACAGATCAAAAGAAACAAGCTGAGCTGAACTAAACTAACTGAATTGAAAATAAGTTTTCAGAAGCTGAAAGCTGAAAAGAACAGACCCTTATAAGTTTTTTTTTTAGATCCAGACCCTTATAATGTTAGAGGTGCCTAGTTACTACACCCTTGTCAAAAAAGACAAAAAGGAACATCTTCCTTCTTGGATGCCTCAGAACTATTGTCCCATTTCCTGGACATGTAATTTTAG
>ONZK01000014.1:27502-40811 GCA_900322385.1 Pharnaceum exiguum | reverse complement strand
TCCAAACCCCCCCCCCCCCAGTCAAAACTCTTCTACCTCAGGCCAGCTTACCCTGCCTTCCTCCACCATCTTAGCCACCACCTCTCCTGATTTGGTGGAGGAAGGGAGGATGATAAGTGATGGCACATCCAATACAGGTTTATGTCAAGCTTTACTCTTGTGTGCTCATTGTAGCCAATATGCTCACCAAACTTAGGAAGAGATATTTGAAGAAATTTCAATAACAGCCCAGCAAATAGTTAAAACGAAAAAAAAAACCTACTACAAAAACTGGAAGCCCATAGTTTGGTTGAAACAGAGATACTTTTTAACAAATTGCAAAAACTCATGATGCTCCACAGCCTCCACTTTGACAGAGGAATCCTGAAGAACACGGACAGTAAAGTAAGCAAATAAATCAGAAAAAAAACATACCTGGCCGTGGATAGAATTGTGAAATATGGACTTGCGCAAACTTGTAATCCCTAATGAGCTGAACAGTCTCAGAAAAATGTTCATCAGTTTCTCCTGCAGAAAGTTCAATTCAACAGTGTTTACATGAGAAGGAGAAATTTTTCAAAAGTGAAAAAACACTAAGATTGACAATCTTTTTGGAGAACATATACATAAGGACCAATCTTCATGCTTACCAGGAAAGCCACATATTATATCAGTTGCAATCTGCATTCCTGGAACCAATTTGATCAGGGTATCAGCAACAGTCTTAAACTCCTCCACAGTATATTCACGATTCATGCCCTGAGACAATATCATCAACCACTTTCAAATATTAGTAAGCAATCAGCCAATGGCTCAGACACTTATCATTTATCATCCTTCTTACCGATGATATAGATTACTACTTCGGTCAAAAACATAAAACGACAAGAGCTGGAACATACACTCAAGACGGCATTACTGCCAGATTGTACAGGAACATGAAGAAAGGAGTAGACACATGGATGGCGCAAAACTTCAGCTATTTCCTTCAGGTGTTCAAGAATATAAGGTGGGTTAGTCATCCCAACCCGGAGCATGGTGCTTCCAGATGCAGGGAGCTCAGCAATGATAGCTTTCAAAAGAATTGGCAGATTAACCCCAATGTCCCGGCCTGTAAAGTTACAGATATAAACATCAAATAGATACTTAGTAACAGCATGAGCAACATTAAAAAGTTGTACAAAACCTCAGCTATTCTACATTCTTAATGAGAACGAAGAGATTACCATATGCTCCAGTATCTTCACTGCTCAACCATATCTCCCTGACTCCCTCAGATATTACCGATTTCACTCGCTGAACCTGAAGCATTGAAGAATGTTAAACGTCTGTAACTATGAACACAGCGCTGCCAAATACTGTTATTGTAGATACTCACAAGGCTATCCACTGTATAGCTTCCCAGATGACCACGTGCATGTTTTGTCTTACAATATGTACAGGCACCTAAACAGCCAACGTTAATAGGGAGAATCTCAATAAACTTGTTCTTCCTCACCTGTAAATGAGATTCAATCAAGGGTCTTCAGCATAGTCAGAATCAAATAAACCTACTTTTAATCATGCAGCAACAAGAGAACCTATCATCTATCATAGGCACTTCTATTTTAGGCACAAATTCACACCTTTGGGAGGTCAAGGGCTGGAAGAGTCTTTCTGGTCAATAATCGCACCTCATGACCTTTTAAGGTCTCTTCTACAACATCAACAACACGATCAATTTGCTGGACTCCCACAATACTAACTCCATCAAGCTCCTTTATGTTCCGACTTCCTTGAGGAACGCAGCCAGCTACTACCAGAGGCTTTTTTGCACTTCTACCTTTCGTAATCAGTGTGTCCATGGCAGACTGACTAGGTGATTTAACAGTGCAACTACATCAAATTGAAGTGTCATGAGATAAGCTGATACTAGCTCAGCATATAACATAAATGTGCCTCCAACTACATGTACCCCACATTTGACAAAAGGGAAGGAGTTCCCAAAGCAAAACAAAAACTGAATTTAAATATCAATGAATTGAAGAGATGGAACTCTTACGTATTAATCAGCCATAAGTCTCCCTCTTCAGGAATTTCAGTTAAGGTATAGCCATACGCTGAAAGCTGACCCGCCATATATTCACTATCACTCTGACACATCAACATACGATCATTATCAAACCCGAATGTGAAAGTAACTCAAGGCCATGAATATTTTGAGAGCTTAAACCCTAGCAGCTCTAAGTAAGTCAACAAAAGAAACTACAGCAAGTCATCGTATTTATACTGACAACACAAAACCAAATTTAACGCATGTCAGTACACCATTTTAAAAACAATCACAAAGGAACCACCAAGATCCTCAATAGGCAAGGTCACAGCAGCTTACTATCTCTTATTACCAGGGGAATAATCTAATTAGTGAAAGACTACCTTTAACTCTCAGTAGTCAGAACAACCAAACACATATCTGGTGAAGGGACAAAATCACCAAACTGTTCAACACATAGATTGTCATAGGAGACAATTCTAGACTAAACCCAATTATGCCTGCTCCCAAAGTCAAATGGAGGATGTACATTCAATAGTGATGAATGAACACTATCAAAGTATCAATCTTAACACAAGAATATGAAAAAGAAATGGTCTTGAGGCCTAATAACAACCAAAAGCCTCAAAAATTTGGAGATTCACCAAAGAACTACAATGTCAAATCACTACACTAATCTACACCAATACAGGGTTCAAAAAAGAACTAAACTTTATAACATATAACAACATTAGAAACAAATTTAAAACATGGGTATGAGAAATTTCACCTGATTATGAGAGCAACCAAAAGTTTTGATATATATAGTCTGCAAAACCCCAAAAAAACACAAACCCAAATGTCAAATTACAGCATAAGCTCAAAGGAACAACAAATGAAAGTAAAAAGAGACAAAAACAAGCACCTGGGTACCAGGGATTTTGACAGACTGAAGAGGGTCTTGAACTAAAGAAAGTTTAGATTTATTATTAGTGGGTTTTTTCTTAGGGTTTAACCCAACAGAAGTGACTGGTAACCGAAACCCAGGAGCAACACCTTCACTTCCAGCCAGTAAATCTTCTATGTCTTCCATTTTTTGGAGAGAGAGTAGAGTCCTGTGGTTGCTGGTTTGGTTTGACTGTCAGTCTATGGTTAATGATGAAATGATCAAACACTGTTTATCTGGGTTTCAAGCAAACTGCAGAAAGACAGCAACTATCACACATTCTCATGTTTTGTTTTGTGTTCCTTTTACCTTCTTTTTTTTGTTTTGTTTTCCTCTCTCTTTTTTTTTTTTTATAAATTTATCTACTTTATTTATTAACCACAAAATTAATGCATTAATGGATTAAAAATGGTCACCAACTAATAAAAAAATATCAAAGGGTCACCAAAAATTGAAAAAGTTCTCTAATGGACATAAATATTTGATCAAAATTATAGTTCACTCTTTATATATTTTATTGGGTTATGTTTGGTTATGTAAATTTTGATAAAATCTAAGCTTGTTAGGCCCTGTTCGTTTCGCAGCTTATTGGCAGCTTATTCAATAATCTTAAACTCACCTTATAAGATAAGCTTAACTTTTACAAATAAGCTGTGTTCGTTTTGTCAGCTTATGGAGACAGCTTATCAAATAAACTAGCTTATTTGGTAAGCTATGTGAGCTAGCTTATCAAATAATTTCCTATCAATAAGCTTTATATATTCCAATATTACCCCTACTGAAAATATTATCCCATATAAATAGCAATTATAATTGTCATTTTATGTCATTTTACATTAAATACCTTCAGCTTCATCTACTTCATCCGAACACCCTAATTAAATTATCTATTAAGCTTCAGCTTCAGCTTAAGCTAACTAATCAGCTTCAGCTACCTAATCAGCTTCAGCTTCAGCTACAGTTGGGTTTGCCGAACAGACCCTTAGTTTCAAGTTTGCAATTATGGCAACTTTTCGAGTTGAGGTAAAAGTGTTTTAAGAATGCTTTCGGCAATACTTTTAAATTTGTAGGGGTATTGGATAGTTTTTGAAAGGGAGGAGAGTGAAATCACTTTCCAAAGATAAATTTTGGAATCACTATTTCTCATTTCACATAGGACATTATCGTAGGCGAAAGCACTTTCAACTACAACCACATCATTTTTTATGATTACTGTTACACATCGCCCTTTGCGACGATAGTTTCATACAATCTTAATCTTGGGAACTGAGTGGCTTCACACACTAACAAATAGCGGGCTTTGTCTGGAATCACCTGACTTCCCAAGAAGTTACCTATCCTAACACTGCTCTAAAGCTGACACGCTTAAGCATGAAGAACATTAGAGATGAGTTTATTGAAAGAGGGCAACCTTAATTGTGTATAACTAGTCACATAAATCCAAACCCAAAAATCAACATGTATATGCCCTTGATTATTTGTTGTGTCATTCTTGGTACTAATTGACCAATATATATCTTGAATCATTTTGTTGTGTAAAAGTTCTATGTATTTTTTTTCTTTTATTAGGCAATAGATGTAGGATGGTTATTCAAAAAAAATAATCCAAATCAATGAGTTTGGGACTTGGGAGGTACATATCCAAACCAAGTTCTCTTTTCTTAGTTGATACAATGCTACGTGACCACGAAATGAATTAGAAGAATTAGCATTGCCAACTTATGTTTCTAACAGTTTTTACTGAATTATGTATAGCGTGAAAGTGGTTGTCTATTACTTTATCGGGGCTAATTGCGTACTTAAAATTTGAAGATTTAAAGTTTTTTGTTTTTCGTTTTGAAATTTAGTCCTACCAGCAAAAACCGTAGGACGATTTAGGTGCATATCAAAGGCATGGTTAGCCTTTCTAACCCAACCCCATTTCATTTTAACCCATCTCAAACTCACCCGAAAATACCCAACCCAATCATTGCTCGCTTTGTCTGACTCAGGCGTCCTGTATTCTGCCCCTATTAACAATGCCCGCCAAAACGACCATTCGGGCAACTATGCTTACTTTTCCTGATCACGTTGATAATTGGAAGGGGATACTTGCTTCCTGTGATGGGTTGGTCTTAGTTTTTGATTATTATTCGAAATTACGAATAATTAATCTGACTACTAAAGCAATGAGGGAGATCCCCCATTGGGGTTTTTCGTCACGTTATGTGGCTTCTAACAACTATGGACTTGGGTATGATGAGGTTGACGACGATTATAAGGTGATTATATTGTCATACTATGATGTTGTAAAAGGGGTGGTTATAGGTATAATGGGATGATAGTTAATATCTTTTCACTTTGGTTATAGGTATAATGGAATGTTTTAGTGATGAAAATTTGTTTTTTTTGTTCGCTAAATGAGTTCTTGACTGTTGCAATATGTGAATGGTACATCAACAAAAATTCGATCCACATGCAACTAACTCCTTTTCTTAATTCTTGAATTTTTTTTTTTTTTGGTGTGATTTCTTGATTTTGTTTATCACAATGACTCGCCGTATCTTCAATATGGACTGAGTTACGTGTCATGGTGTTCCACTTATATGGGCTGTAATATATAATCTTATATATTATATCTTATATGATATTATACTATATATTACGGGCATGAAAAAAATGTTTGTCATTTGCGTGGGTTAATCGGTAAAAAGTAGAGTTAAAACATTGGGATAATTCATCAATGATAGATAATTCTCGGGCAGAACGTCGAGGACTAATCGGCTAGGGCAATTATTAAAGTGATTGCCATCATCAGATGATAGTTGATATCTTTTCACTTAAGAGTGGTGCGTGGAGGAGGCTTGACACCTCACACAATCCTTATGGTGCGCATTCTTTTCCGCCTGGGTTTGCGTTTGTTAATGAGTGCATTCATTCAACGACTACTAAAACTAGTGATAATTCATCTATTATTGTGGCGTTTTGTTTGCGTGATGAGAAGTTCTATGAGGTGGTTGTTACTAGCGCGCTTGATGGGGTTAAGGTTAATGAGCTTGGAATTCTTGGAGGGTGCCTTTGCGTGAAAGTGGTTGTCTATTGCTTTATCGGGGCTAATTGCGCACTTAAAATTTGAAGATTTAAAGTTTTTTTGTTTATCGTTTTGAAATTTAGTCCTTCATTTATTGTTTAATCTTTTTTTAAAAAAAATGGTACATCAGAGATTAGATATCCTCTCTCGAGGATACATCTACTGTTTAATCTATGACAACAAGGATTCAGTCTCAACGAGAAAAAAGGTCGAAGAAATCATGTCGATCAGAAACTCAGCTCTTGTATATAATACCCTACCAAAAAGGTATTTTATTTTCATACCTCACTTGAACAGGGGGGAGGGGGTTGTGAGCATAACTCGTATTATGAACAGTATGCATGTATAATGTATTGTTAATAGATGACATGATGAAGTGTGACAATTATCCAACTAGAGTTGAAAGAGCAATTAGGAATTGCATATATATATTGCCGTGGGTCGAGAAAGTTGACTGAATGATGTACAGCAGTCAACAATTGAAGTAGCAGACGCATTCGTAAGTGACTTGTGCTTTGGTGGTAGCAATACACATCCCATTCCCATTCTTGGCGAGGTAACATTGCTGCTTGCAGGCCGGAAGACTACATTCATCTGGGTCCATCACCATCATGCACCTTTTAACCTGGTTTGTATTATGTTGCTTGGCATCAACTGCACATTCAAGACAATATCGTATATAGTTAACTTCAATGAATTCTTGACAAATGTAACTCCAGTTTAAGATCCGTAGACTACAATCATGCATAATTCTTAAGTTAGCAAGTGCAAAAGTGTACCAAAAAAACTAGCTAGAGAGTGTGCAATGTGCAAATGAATTTTGAATGTCGATTGATTGATACCTGAGTGCATTAGGCAAAGAACCATAATAATCACACTCCATGAGAGGATGAGGAGGCTTATGCGTTTCATCTTTTGGCAAGGAGTATATATATCCACTGAGAAGTATACCATTTGGATTTTATCTGCTGCTTATATATATGAATGAATGGGTTCACAGAATGGTGCATGGTGTTACTTAAAGACGTAAAGCCAATGGGAATCTCGTCATCGATCAGATCATAGCATAGCAGCCAATGTGGTGGGTTCATACTCAGTAGTCAGTACATGAATTGTGCAAGATGTCTACATTACACCAACTTGACAAAGTATACTACTGATACATCCTGAAAAAAGCCAACAAATTGTACTGTATTTGCTCAAACTAATGATTTTTTTTTGCCTATTAAGGGAAGTTCCATACTTCCACAGCTTGCTTGATAGCCGCAATTTTAGTGCTGGACAACTTGATATTATTTTCTGGTTTGGAAAATTAGGGAAAGTGTTTGGCTGACTACGCAGGTTGCCAACATTCTAATCTTACTCTCTCGTTATCTTTGCCTAGAAGTTTTCAACTTTTCTATTGGGATGGACGAATTGGGAGAAGATACAATTGATTTAACCAATTTCAAAATAAACCAAATTAAACACTCTCCTTAAGATGATTATTACTAATTTAACAGCCTAATAGGTGATTGTAAGGCCATGCCAAGCTCAGTTAAAATATTACTAAATTAAACAGTCTCCTTAAGAAAAATCTTATTGTATCTTGAAGTTCCATGAACTGTCCGTCTAAAAAGTCACTATATGAATATATATATGATATGCAGGCCAGGACAAAAGTCCAATTTCGCAGGTTTCGTATCCTTGAGTTTAATGAGTTCAGAAAATACGTTCTTGTTCATGAGTTGGTTGCATCAATTTCTTTCATAGCTTAACACTTCAATTCGAATTAATGAGATAGTCACGCTTGAGATTGAACTTCTTCAAAGCGTTAGTACCGGTTGTTTTACACAGGTTTGAGACATGATCAAGATGAGAAAACTAGCAACGCAAACAAATTCTAGCTATTTATCAGTTAACAAATCATAAAAAACTGATGGCAGAAATAAAAAGAAAAGATATATATTAATTTATAACAAGAAAAACTTGTCTGCAATATGATGCTGAATAACATTAGTACTGTATTATTTGCTAGGAAAATAAAACCTATGCGAACAGGGTGCTGTTCTCTACGTTACTATAACCCTATATACTGTTAATCTGTTATGTTATTCTTGACATAACAAACTAACTAAAGTAAGCTATGTAGACACACTATGATTTCATAACGTGCTCAGCAGCAGGAACAAAACCAAACAGTGGATCAGAAACCATGAGAAGATTGTTGCAAGCATGACTGACTGATCCCTCCGTTACGTAGAGGTGGCAATTGTGTTGATCTTCTATGGAAGCCTTTGGAGGAGACATCTCGCCGTCTGGCTGTTGGTGTACTGCGCCATTAACATCGAGATAGTATTGTTCGCTAGGTGGGTTAAGAACAATATAGTGTTGAGCGAAAGCACTTGTTGCCATAAGCATGGCTAGGAGAGCAAACAAGAGTACCTTGGACTTCATCATTATCTCTTAAATTTAATCTATCTTCTCTTTTTTACGATTGTTATGAACTTCTGATGGATTATAAGGAGGCTAAAGATTATATATATACTGATTGGGAAGAGGGATAGTTTACGAATTGTCTAATTCGACTTGGACTTTGATTTGAGATGTAAATAATAGTACAGCTACTAACTGTAAAATCTTATCTAAAATCTTTCTCGTCAGATTTGTTTTGTGCGCTTCATCTATTTAACTTTATCCGTTTCTTTCTTATTTATTGGGAGGTTTAATATTCTCCTCGGATTTGTTTTACCACACAAATTACAAACCTTTGTATCAGAATAAACGAGGAATATGAATCCGAAACCATGTAAAACTAGGACTGCTAGCTAGATTTAGAGTTTATAAGCAACGAACAACCAAACATATATTTTGTTCCACTGTGAAATATTACACTGCATATTCTAATTTGATCAATGCGTTAGACAAAACACGTTATTGTACAGAAAGTATACGAAATTAAGGAAATCCATAACATAACTCTTGACTACAATCTCGCTCTCACGCGTTCTTAAAAGGACTAAATGATGTCTAAAACTCTAAATCTCACTCATCGACACAATCATTATATTTGTATATTGCTGTCTCCAATTGGATCGTGCTCAAGGGGTTGTAATGCCTGCAAAAGAAAAGAAAAACAACGCAACATCCATTTGTCAACCTTCCAAATGAGCACTGAAACAGTATGAAACGTGATCAAAGCAAACACATACGTACTTAGCAAATTGTACCTTTTAGATCACATCACAAAATATATGGAGTACAATAACTGAATAACACAAACGATAGATTGTTCAATGCTTTGGTTGTGAAAATTTACTGTAGGTACTACTCGTAGGCTCGTTGCTGGACGCCTAGATGGAGTGACTGACGACTGATAGGATTAAATTTCATTAGTTTGGCCTATTTGTGCAATAATTCCATTGCAAGGCAGCACAATCTTTGTAATTGCGTTCTGATTTAGTACACTATTTTTCTTAACGGTTTTCTTAAATGTTCAATTATCACGATAGAATACAATGGAGGAAGAAATAGATGGATACTCACTTCCGCACTTATAGTGGCGGGGGACTTGACGGCCACAGCTTTGAATGACTCTAACGGCGTAATTGACGTCAATAAGAGCTGCAAGTTTGGGGGTAATGGCAGGGCAAATGCAACTAAGAGGGGTGACCCTTAGCCTTCGACAGCAATTGGCACTAGGGGGCACCCTAAACACCACTAGCCTACATGCACTCACTATCATTCTCCTTTGCTCGTGGCACTGAGCTGGGGTTAAAGCCCATGCTTGATCACCCATTAAACATGTAATTATTGTTAAGGCTAATAGAGGCCTAATAAGCAACATCATTGCTTTTTCTCTTCTTAGGTCCCTCTCACTATGTTATACTATGGTAGTCTATTAATTAGTTGACTGCTATGAATCTGTGTTTTAAGGATGCATCTATTTATAACGAGAGGGAGCCGAGTAAGATATGGACATTCATATGCAATAGTTGATACATTTGTTTTACAGTGTCGTTTTCGTAGCAATTTCTAAGCAGTCAAGTGGTGAGCTATAAAATGCATCATTCAAAGTGGACGATAAAGGTTTGTGTTTGTTTATGGTCTCTCATTGAGTCACTTCTTTACTGAAACATAGGACTAGGTACACATACTGTCCTCATCATGCGAATTCCGATGTCACCATCTCTCACCCCTGATATATCGATCGAGTCAATGTTACTATTGCCTGATATGATACAAAATTGAAATTATTCAATAGATAAAATCATACCCTTTTATTAAACAGTTTAGTCTATTGACTGAAACTAAGGAAATTTCAGTGACAATTACTCAACGAGGTCCACATTGGTTCCACCAATTCCAGAAGCCGCGTTGAAATCGCAAGCAATAGACCAATGCGTTAAATTAATCCGATGATTGCTTTTTGATTTGGTTACCATTACATCACGAACTATCAACTGACGAGTCTCACAACAAGATTACCACTTCATTCCTAACTCAATTACAATATTTATCCTCTAAAAGACCCTGAATTTACAATTGATTGGGATAGCAGTATAGCACCATGGATTACAGGATTAGAGCAATATTTACAATATAATTCAATAAAATTTTGTCAAAATCTTCAAATTTGATGCCAGTTCCGACCCTCTATATCTTATCTTCTCCAATGATCCATCTAGTTATTTGGCTAGGATCACCAGCCAAAGATCTACACAAGGCTGAGACACCAAGATCCAAAGCGACTTGATCATACTCCTTCAAAGCCGCTTCCATTTCGGCTTCAACAGTGGCGTCATCGACATTCTCAATCATGCTCCTTTGAAGAACATCGGCATAGTGTTGCTCTCTCTCCTGGTCATTCTCAAAGGGTTCCATTGCTGGCCCCTGCTAAAAGCACCACGATCAAATATTATTTAAAGCTAAGTAATCAAGCTTGCAAGTTCCCCATCCATTTAAGTACTCATCGCAAAACCTATGCACTAGCCTTAAACCATTAAGCTCAAACAATGATTTGCAAATTACAGCATCCACCCAATTTATAGGAACCAAGGCAGCAAAGCCTATGCGATTGTTGTTGAATCTATAGCATCCATAATACCACATTCTAACAAAAAGTATTTAGACCAGAAATGAACCACTAGTCAAACTCATCTAACAGGATATGGATAAAACAATTTCTTCCCACTGGAGTAGGCAGACGCCAAAGTTAACGGCGTTACAATTGCGTAAAATTTCTAGAAGCAGTGACTAAAACAGAAGGCACACCAACATGTGCATTAGAGAAAGCACAAACAATATCATTTTAACACTGAGATTACCTCGCAGAACTGTGCATAATGCCTGTACACCTCACTATTTTCATCAAGATCACCAAGTAATGTTCCTCCATACCAACCATTGGCTTCATCAACCGATGTGAACGCAAGGTACCTAAGGCAACATCACAAGCCAATGCAGAAATGTGTTCAAGGACTTGAAAATGGTAACAGCAATCAATAAATAACAAGACCACAATCTTTTTTTGCCTAATTCCTCTTTTGAAGGCAAACAAATGGTATAGCACTACAGACGATCAGGGTCCTAAAATCACTTTCGTAAAAACCCTTCCAATCCACTACCTTGGAAGTATAATATCAGAAATAAATATATCAGAAACTGCTACCTCTTGGAGATGTCCTCTTCATCCAACTCTTTAAGTGAAGAAAGCCAACTGAGGTCACAGTTCTTATCAACCTTGGTCTCATCTTGGGACAAATCATTTGTAGCTGAACCCAATTTATCAGCAAATTTACTTTGTTCATCTTTCTTCTGCCCAAAGAGCCAATTTGGGCTTTTAAGTTGTATCTCACTGCAAGAAAACGAACGGCACGAGTTAGAAGTCAAATTTGGGCTTAAAAGCGTCTTCTTTGTCTTCATTCACAATTGGCTTCATATGTTAATTCTCTTGACCCGTACAATGGCACGAGTATTTAACTAGTTAGAAGTCAAAGAGAGACAAACGAACACATAAACTTACATGGCATCAGGTGCCACACCAGAAGTTCCAGCACCACCAGGAGGCTTTTGACCAGGTTCATTACAGAGTCTCACATTTTTTATCAAGCTGCATGTCCTCTCTATCAATTTGTCAAAAGATGTCAACTTCATCCTTGAGAAGTCCTCTTTGCAGGCAGGAACTGGCTTCAATGAAGATGTTATAACTTGAGTCTGGGCTTCAGCTGACGGACTCCTGCTAGAGACATCAAAGATGGAGTGTCATACTAGCCAGAACTGTGAGATTTTCCATCAAAATAATATAATAATATTGGAGTTAAGTTTATAAACATTAGAAAATATTTGGTGCAAGGAAAGACTTGGTTTGGTAAGTGTGAGTGGGCCACGTGAAGAGTGATCCTGTGTGTTAAGGTGTTTTGCCGAAGAATAATGCGGAGAGGTAAAAAGAAGGTTAGGCGGTGGAATATTGCAGTAGTATTGGGAATAGGGTTACTTTTGAAGAGCCTATATATAGAGAGGTGGTCACACATGATAAGTCGGCTTGGTCCCGGGGGAGAAGGGTTATGTGGGTAGAAGTTGTAGGCAGCAGTTTAAGAGGATTTGGCCAAGGGGGAGCGTGTCCTTGTTGTAGTGAATAGGCGGCTCAGAAGAAGATTTGAAGTTGACGATTTTATAGGCTTTCCCATTCATAAAGCCAATGCAATTATTAGGAGTTGACGATTATTGAGGTCTAGTAGTTTGTTTGCAATTATTAGGAGTTTATACTAGCAGTATATATTATATAGTAGTTATTAGCAGTGATTGTAGTCGTTTGCAGTCAATAGTAAAGAGGGTACGGTGGTCCAAACAACCATTCAAAACTCATGTATTTGAAGTTTATTTTGAAGCTAAATTCCTAACAAGAACATTAGTCACAACTCGCAAGCAGAATGAAAGAGTTCACAGCTCAGACAATCATGAACAGTAGAGAATAAACAGCAGTATATATATCATGTCACTCAAGGAGTAGAAGAAAATGGCTGGTAGAGCCTATGTTACCATTTATTGGAGCTAACATCGTCTTCAACACCAGCAACATGAAGATAATAATCAGAATCCAGCTCCCATAAAGCAGGTTTCCCTTCTTGTGGCTTAAAGTAACCCAAAAAGCTGAAAATGAAGCAACAAGGGAAAACAAACCAAGAGCAAGAGTTATTTAAAAAAAAATATTAGGCTTACAAGCAGCAACAGGGAGCGGAAGGGATTCTGACATGAAAGGAGAAAAGGACAAGCACATATATAGCAGTTTTTCAAACACTGCCAAAGAATAAATCAAGACACT